>JAJJLH010002771.1:0-13847 GCA_023806865.1 Isotricha sp. YL-2021a | reverse complement strand
TTTTTTTTTTTTTTTTTTTTTTTTTTTTTTTTTTTTTTTTTTTTTTTTTTTTTTTTTTTTTTTTTTTTTTTTTTTTTTTTTTTTTTTTTTTTTTTTTTTTTTTTTTTTTTTAATTTTTCTTTTTTTTTTTTTTTTTTCATATTTTTGATTTTTTTTTTTTTTTTTTGGTTTTTTTATGAGATAGATTTTTTGGTTAAAAAATTTTTTTATTAATAAAAAATTTTATTTTTATTTTTTTATATTTTATTAATTGTAAATTATAAATTACAAATGCAGAATTATTATAACCGTCAACTTGAATTTGATAATTATGAAAGAGCTGAATTTTTAAATTATTTAAAAAGAACTGGGAAAATTGATTCAAATTTTCATCCAGTATCAAATTATAATTCAGATTTCTTAACAGATAAAATAGGACAAGAATACAATGCAATAAAAACACCACAGACATACTTTAGTAGAAAATTTCAAGGGACTTTAAAACCAATTGATAATAATTTAAATTATTATGATTTTTATTCTCTTGGTAAAGGAGGACTTCCATATGGAGAATATAATAAAAATAGATTTTATAATCAAAAACTTTTTACTCCTTCTGCTTTAAAAAAATATAATAATATTAATTTACCTAGTAAATATATTAATAATAAAGAATATAATAATAATATGAATAATTATAATATGGATTTAAATTATGGAAATAATAATAATTTTAATTATAATGAAAATAATAATAATAATAATAATAATAATAATTATAATAATAATAATGTTAATTTAAGATATAATAGTGAAAATAATTTTTCAAATCAAAATAATTTTAATGAAGAAAAAATAAGATTACCTATTTCAAAATCAATGAATAATATTGATTTTCAAGATTATAAAAGAAGATTAAATGAAAGAGAAAAACAATTAATAGGAAATTATGAAGATTCACATAAATATGTTGAAACAGTACCAAATTATAATAATAATTATATTTATGAATCAAATACAAAACATTATTATCCATCAAATACTTATTATAATGATGATTATATTAATTCAAATTATCCAAAAACAAATAGATTTTTTGAACAAAGAGAACATCCATGTAAAATATAATTTTTATATAATTTTTTTTTAGATTCTATGAAAAATTATAATATTGGAACTACTAATTTAGATATTAATCCTATTATTAATCCTATTGATTCATATCATTTTAAAACAGATTTAACTCCTTTAACTTTAAATAAATAAAAAAAAAAAAGAAAAAAAAATTTTTTTATATTTCAAAATTTTTTATATTTTAAAAAAAATATTTTTGTAAATTTTATATTATAATTGAACATTAATTATACTTTTTTTTAAAAAAAAAAAAAGAACTCATTTACTTTATTAAAATATAGAACAGCAATTACAAGTTTTTTTTTCTACACTGAAAAAACCTTTACTATTTATATTATTATTATCTTCTTTTTTAAAACAATTAATCATTAAATCTTTAATATTAATTCCTTGTCCAACACCACAAAATAAAATTTTAGCTCTTTTATTAAGAGGTAAATAAAAATTAGCATTTGTATCATTTGTTTTTTTACTTCCATTAATAGAAACTTTAGTTTTAATTTCTTCAAATCCTAAATCAAGTAAAATTAAATTAAATTCACAAATATCATTTTCAATATAATAATAATTATTTGAATAAGTATTATTAACATTAAATTCAATTAATTGTCTTTTAAAAAAAATTCTCGAAAATATTTTCCCAAAAATTTTATCTTCATAAAAAGTTCCAAATGAAATATAACATTTATTAGAATTTGATTCTTTAGTAATTTTAATTAAAGAAGTATATTTATTAAAAATATCATATGAATCAATATGATTAGAATCTTTATCAAAAATTAAACTTTCATTATTTTCTTTATTAACAAAACTTCTTGAAAAAATCCATAATTGACTTTCTCCTTTTAAATTAAAATTCATATTAATTTCAATTCCATTTATATCATAATTAACTTCATTTACTGTTCTCAAAGCTAAATTTCTTAATTGAATATATTTAATTTTATTACCATAAAATTTTAATTGTTTTTCATTTGTCCAAGTTGAATCAAATAAAGGAAAAGAGTCATTTTCTGTTCCTGATATATCACAATAAAATTCTGTACTTTCAAAAAAATTATAATCATATAAAGTTAAACAATGAAAAACACCATTAAAAATTTTTTTTTGATGATAATTATTATTGTTTATGTTACTATTATTATTTGGAATTGTTGTATTTATTCTTATATTTGATAAGTCTGTTGATGTTTGATTACTTATTTTATTTTTATATTTTTCATTTTTTTTCTTTGTTTTTATTATTTCTTCTTTTTGTTGAAGAAATAATTCTTCATCTATAAATGTGTTGTTTCTATATTTGTTATCTATACTACCAAAATATAATGATGCATCGTCTATTGGAAAAAAGTAATTTTCTTTGTTTCTTGATTCATTATTTTCCATTTATTAAATTAATTTAAATGTTTAATTTATTTAAAAAATTTTTTTTTTGGGGAAATAATGAAAATAAAATTTATGTTAGGAATATTGAAATTGATGTTTTTGTTTGTTTTTTTTTTAGGAAATTTTTTTTTTTAATTAAATGTCTTTTTTTAAATTAATATACACTTTTAAAATTAGTAATTTTTTTTTAATAAATAAAATAATAATAATAAATATTTAAAAAATAAAAAAAATTTATTATTTAAATGTCAAGAACATATTTAAAAGGTCCAAATCATTTAGATGACTTAATAAATTTAATAGAACAAGACAAATCAAAAAATGTAGAAATTTTAGTAAAAACATATCCAGAAGTAATATATAAAAAATGTTTAAATGGCAATCAACCAATTTTTTATGCAATAAAAAATAATTCAAATAAAATATTTAAAATATTACTTGATGCATATTTATCAAATGAATATTTTCCAGAAATTTTTGAAGCAATTATTAAAGAAGGAACTTCAAAAATGCTTTCACATTTTATTAAAAAATCAAAAATGGATTTAAGAAATGAAATTTATAAACCTTATATTGAACAAATGTTTTTAAATGTAAAATTTAAATTTTTATTATTAATTTAGAGAAATGAATTTCAAGAATTTTTATTATTTGAAACTAATCTTCCTTATTGTTTTTCTATTTCTTTTACTTCATTTGATTTTTTATGTTGTAATTGTTATTATGAAAATATTGATAATGGGTATAAAAAAAGAATTTTTATAAATAAAGATGAAAATACAAAAGAAATTTATGATTTAGATAAATATACACAAAATGAAAATTTTTGTAGACTTGATTATATATTTTCTAAATATCAAAAATTATTTTTGGTTCTAAAAAAATCAAACCAAAGAATAATGGATGAAAATACTATAAAAGATATAGTGAAGTTTATTTAGAAATATTTATATATTAAATAAATATTAATTTAAATTAAATTTTTTTCATATTATTATAAGAAAACATTTCATAAATTTTAAATCTATTTAAACATGATTATTTCTATAAATAATTTAATAATTGTTATCTAATAATAAATCAAATTGAAAATTTGATTTATTTTAATAACAATTTTAATAAGAAAGTTATTGTGATTGAATTCATAAAACACAACATCTTTTTTAATTAATAAAAAATAATTATTAAAAAAATAATTTAGGTTCTGAATAAAAATTTTTATTTTGAAATATTATTTGAGAAGTATATTTTAATTCTTGTTTCCTTTAAATAAGACAATTCATTCTCTAAATAATTTTGATTTTTTGATAATTTCAATAAAAATTAAAATTAAACCTAAATCAAAATTAATATATTTATAATTTTTTTTAATTAATATTAGATCAATTTTATAAGTATATTTTATAGTTAATGAATAACAAATAAATATTAAAATCAACAAAAATAGTTTAATATAAAAATATATTAAAAAATATTTTTTTTAAATGGGAAAAAAATTTATAATAAATTCAAATGACGAATTAGATTATAAAGAAGAAAATGAAAGTGAAAATTATTTTGAAAAATATTTAAATAACGAAAATCCATATTCAGGAAATTATTTTTTTGGTAAACCAATAAACTTAACAAAAACTAATTTTTTAAACACAAATTTTTTTAAAACCTTAAAATCAATATCAAAAAAAAATTTAACTGAATTTAATTTAATAGAAAATACAATAAACGATATAATAATAGAAGAAACAAAAACTTCAGAATTAAAAATAAAAGAAACATTATGTTCTGCGAATTTAGGATGTAAATTAAATTTAAAATTAATATCAAAAAAATATAATTTTGCAGAATATAATCCAAGACGATTTAATTCTTTAATTTTAAGAACAAAAAATCCAAAATCAATATGTTTAATTTTTTCAAATGGTAAAATTTTATGTACTGGAACAAACTCAAGTGAAAATTGTAAAAAATCAATTTTGAAATATTCTCAATTTTTAATTAATATAGGTTATCCTATTATTATTAATAATTTCACTGTTGAAAATATTGTTGCTTATTTTAAATTTGAATATGATTTAAATATTGAAAAAATTAATGAAAATTATAAAAATGAATGTAAATATATTCCTGAATTATTTTCTGGTCTTATTTTTAAGAAAAAAAAATCAAATATTATTTTTTTAATTTTTACTTCTGGAATAATTATTATTACTGGAGCAAAATCCAGAAAAGAAATTATTGATTCTTATGAATATATTTTATACATATTAAATAAAATAAAATAATTTTTTTTAAATTTAATTAAATAATAGAATTTCATTAAAATAGTTAATGGAGGATAAAAAAAAAGATTTTCTTTTAGAAGAATTATTAAAGAAACATAAGTTTGAATATGTATCAGAATTAGGTAAAGGGGGTTTTGGTTCAGTTTTTGCAATTAAAGTAAATGATACAATTTTTGCATATAAAATAGTAAAAGTTAGACAATTTGATGAATTAAATTCAAAAAAAAGTAAAAGTGAAATTGAAAAAGATAAAGAAGAATATAATAAAATAATAAATTTAATTGAAAAAGAATTTAATTATGCAAAAATGTTAAGATCAAAATATTGTATAAGAACTTTATCAATATATAAAGATCCATTTATTGGGAAAAATATAATAATTTATTCAGCTGTTATGGAAAAAGCTTTATATTCAGATTTAAAATATTTTATTTATTATTTTTATAAAGGAAATATGTTACATTTAAATAATTATCATAAAAATTTTCCTCATATTTATCATATTAATATGTTGATAATAAAATTTTTTGCTTATCAAATTATACAATGTTTAGATTTTTTAGAAAGACATCAACTTTGTCATTGTGATTTTAAACCAGAAAATTTTTTAATTAATATTGGTTTTATTTTAAAAATGTCTGATTTTTCTCTTTTGAAATTAATTGAAAAAAATAAAAATGTTATTTTAACTTCTTCAACTTGGAATATTAAATCACCTGAATATTATAATGAAAATAAAGAAGTTAAAGGGAAAGATGCTATTAAAGTTGATATTTTTTCTTTTGGATTAATTTTGTATTATATGTGTTTTAATCAACATTTACTTGATAATGAAGATAAAAATTTTTTTAATAATAAAAAAAATGAAAAAAAAGAAAAAAAAAAATATTTAATTACAAAAATTAATGAAAAAAAACAAAATATAATTAAAAATAAAGAATATTATTTTATTGATGATGGATTAAGAGAATTAATTATTAGATCAATTGAACCAGATATAGATAATAGAATAACTGTAAAAGAATTATTAGAAAATCAATGGTTAAATCAAAATTTAGATATAGTTCAACAAATATATGATATTAATGATAATGAAGAAATAAAATTATTAATTGAATTTCAAAAAAAGAAAAATAAAAATAAAAAAATTAACTATAAAAGTATTATAACTCCAAAAGAAGAAAAAAAAAGAAAAAAAAATATTTTTATAGTTCAAAATTAATAATTTTTTTTTTCTTTGAGAAACAGTTGTAAATATGTTATTAAATATATATACAAATTTAGATTATAACAATATAGATAATAATGTTATTTTATAGTTAGTGTAATAAATGCAAAAAAAATAAGAGAATATTCCAAGACCAAAAAAAAAAAATGAAAAAGAAGAAACAATGATAATTTGAATTAATAATACATTAAATAAAGAAATAATTAAAATAATCTATTTATATAATTCAAATTATAAATAAAATAAATATTTTATTTTCCATAATCAGCAAAACTACTATTTAATCCTTTTAAAGTAATATCATCTCTAAAATATTTATAATCAAAACTTTCATCAGAACTTTCAAAACAATCTTTTTCAGAATATTTATCATTATCTTCATCATCAGCATAATTTAAATTATCATCACTATCAAAATTAAAATCAAAATTAAAATTATCTTTTTTATTTTTTTCAATATCATTATTATTATTAATATAATAATCATAATTATCTTTCATTTTTAACCAATAATGACTTAACATTTTTTTAGCAGAAGCTCTTTTTTCAGGATAATATTCTAACATAGGTAATAAAAAATCACTTAAACTTTTTGCTTCATTTTCTTTAATTTTATATTTAGTAATTAAAACATTTTTCAAAGACCAAAATTGTAAATTTTTAATTCTTATTAAATTACCATCTTTATTAAAATATTTTTTACTATTTTTTCCAATAGTACAAAATTTTTTTGGCATTTTTCCTAATAATTCAATAATTTGTGCTAAATGATCATCATTTTTATTAAAAGAATCTGAATTTTTTGGTTCAAATAAATAATCTCCAGTTACTAATTCAAATATTAAACAAGCAAATGACCAAATATCTGCACTTGTATTATAATTTATTCCTAAAATTACTTCTGGACTTCTATATTCTCTTGTTTGAATTTCATTTGAAAAATGATGATTTATCCAACATGCATTTCCTAAATCACATATTTTAACATCTATATTTTTTAATATTTTTTTTTTTTTTTCTAAATTTTCATTTTTGATATTTTCTATTTTTTCTTTTTTTAATTTTGTTATTATTTCATTTTTATCTTTTTCATTTTTTATATTTGATAATAAATTAAATTGATATATTAAATTCATTTTGTAATTTTTATCATTTTTTATTCTACTATATTCTTCAATGTAGGAATGAATTTTATTTGAATATTCATTTATATTATAATCTAATGAAATTGAATTTTCTTCTTGGGAAAAATTATCTATTGAATCGTCTAATGATTTTAATTTTATATTTGGAACTGATTGAACTTGAGGTCTTTCTATTAAATCTTCTATTTTAATTTGTTCTAAATCAATTTTATTTTCTTTTTCTTTTTTTATTATTTCATCTAACATTTTATTTATTGTATCTTTTTCTTGTTTTGTTGGAGAATTTTTTTTCTTTTTATTATTATAAATATTACTATTATTAAAATTAATATTTTTTTTATTATTAGAATTATTATTTCTATTATAATAATCTTCATCATTATTTTTTTTTTTATTATTATCATTAAAATTATTATTATTATTACAACTAGTATTAATTTTCCTAATATTATGAATATTATAATTACAATTTTTAAAATCAAAACTTTCTTTTTTCTTATTTCTAAAATTATATTCACCACTTTCTTTAATTTGTTTCAATTCATCTTTACTTAAACAAACTAAAATATTTTCAGGTTTTAAATCAGTATGAATAATCCCACACATTCTATGTAAATAATCTAATCCAATTAAAATTTGTTTAGCAATTTTTCTAACAATAGGAATAGGAATTCCTTTATAATTATATTTTTTAATAATTTCTAATAAAGAAACTCCCATAATTTCAAAAACCATACAAAAATGTCTTCCATTTTGTCCAAAAAAAATAAAAGAATTTAACAATTGAACAACTTGACTATGATCTCTATTAAATCCATTTTTAATTTTATAATTTTGATCTTTCCAATATTCTTTTAAACTTTTTATCCATTCTTTATCAAAATTATGTTTTTCTAATTCTTGTAAAATTTCAACTTCATCATATGCAGCATCGATATATTTTTGTTCACTTTTTTGTACTTTTATAGCAACGTAATTATTATATTTCATATCTTTTGCTAACCAACATGTTGAAAAATGACCCCATCCTAATTTTTGCATTATTATATATCTATCTAATAATATTTCACCTATGTGTATTGGATGATATCCATTGTCTTTATATTCACTTAAACCTTCGTCTTCGTTTGAATCACTTGATGTTGAATTTGGAGAATGTACTTTTTTTTCATTGTAGTATATTTGCCTTTTTTCTTTTTTTTTTTCAAATTTTTGCTTTTTTGATTTTTCATTTTTTTCATTTTTTTCTATTTTTTCTAATTTTTTTTCATTTTTTTCAGTTTTTTCATTTTTTTCTAATTTTTGCTTTTGGTAATTTTGATATTGTTGATTTTTTATACTTTGGGATTCTTTTAATTCTTTTAAAAGTAATTCTTTTCCTTTTTCTATTGCTAATTTTGGTAATGTTTCTATTGGGTCTTGTGTTGAAGATACTGAGGAATTATGTAAGTTTTCTTGTTCTTTTATTGTGTTATCATCATCTGATGATAATTTTTTTTGCTTTTTACGGAAACGTTCTATAAAATTTTTTTATTTATGTTAGTTTTTTTTATATTTTTACTTTTATTTTTGCCTTTTCTATTCATTTTTGTTTTTTTTTTTAAATATTAGAATTATTTATTATTTTTTGGTGTTTAATTTAAGAGAAAATTAATAAGTTTTTTATTTAAAAAGATAAATAATTATTATTTTATATTTTAGGTAATTAATGTTTAAATAAAAAAAAATTTAAAGAAAAAATATTTATTTTTTTTATTGTTTTACATTTCATTGTAATTTGTATTATTCATTTCATTATTATTATAAACATTATTAACTAAATTATTATTTCCTTGAATATTATTATTATTAATAATTTCACTATCATTCATATAATTATAATTCAAATTACCATCTTGTTCATTATTATCATTTGAATTTGACATTTCATTTTGATATGCCATTGTATTATTATATTTATTATAAACTAAATTAGAATTATTTTCATTATTATTATTATTATAATAATTAGACTCACCACTTCTTTGTAAATAATCTTGATTAAAATTATTGTTCATATTATCAAAATTACTATTATCATAATTATTATTAGTACTCATATTATTATTAGAATTATCATAATTATTTCCACTATTATTAAAAGTATTAAAATTATTTCCACTAATATTATTATTACTATTATTATTATAATAATTACTATTATTACTATTATTTTCTTTTTTAGAAATTTGTTCCATTTTTAAATTTTTATCAAAACTCATAGCATAATTAATATTATTATTTCTTTGTCTAATATCTCTTTGATTATTTCTATTAACATTTTTTTGAGTTTTAATAGCTTTATGTATCATTTTATCATTTAAAACTTGTGCTCGAATTTTTGATTCAACATAATTTAAATTTCTATTATTTTCTCTATTTTTTTCTTTAATATCATCAATTGAATTATAATAAGGTCTTCTAGGATGAATTTTTGGAATATTTCTTTCTATTTCTTTTATATCTGGAATAAAGACTTCTGCTCTTGCAGTTGTGATTTTTTTTCCTGTTTTATTTATTGATTGATTTGAATTAATTGATATTTCATTATTTGATATTGAATTTGTATTATTTGATTCAGAAATTTCTTCTTCTTCTTCATTTATGTAATTTTCATTATTTTCTGGATTATAATTTCTTAATTCAAATAAGATATTTTCAAATTCTTGATGAGAAAATTTTAATGTGTTAAATGAGTTTTTTAAATTTAAAATTCCTATTTCAAATACATCAGGAATTATTTTATTCCATAATTTTGTTGGATAGTTACTTAGAAATTCACGAGCTGGACGTCTTTGAAATATTTTGTTTATGTCTATTGCTTTATCCATTTTTTTTTAATTTAGTTTTTTTTTTTTTTTTTTTGAAATTTGTTTTTTTTTAAATTTTTTTTTTTGAATTATTTTTAATTGGGTATTTATTTTTTTTTTCTTATTTTTAAAATATTTTTTTTTAAAAGTAATTAGGTATTTATAATTTATAAATATAAAATTTTAAAAAAGTGAACAGTCATTTTGTAATTTTTCTTTTGATTTTATTTCTGCTTTTGTTAATATATCATTTGAATTATTTTCATTATCTTTTATATTATCTTCATTTTTAATTTCATTTTCATTTTCAAATTCATTTTTATTTCCCATACTTTTATTTCTATTATGAGTTTTTATTTCAGTTTCTTCTTTATTATTTTCTTTTTTATTTTCTTTATTTTTCATATTTCGATTTTTAATATTTCCTATTTCTTTTACTTTTTGCATTTTTGGAGGACTTATTGATGCATTTTCTAACATATCTCCTTCTTCAAAATCAGTTTCATCAATTGATTTTCTTTTTTTTATATTTTTATTATTATTATCATTTTTCTTAATAACTTTTTCTGTATTATCTTTATTATTATTATCTTTTTTATTATTAACATTTTCTTTATTATCTTTATCTTTATTATTATCTTTATTATTATTATTATTATTATTATCTTTATTATTATTATTTTTATTTTTATTATCTTTATTATTCTTATTATTATTATTATTATCATTATTTTTATTATTTTTATCTTTATTTTTATTATCTTTATTATGAATATCTTTATTATCATTATCTTTAATTTTATTATCCTTATTTTTATTTTCATTTTCCTTATTTTTATTTTCATAATTACTTATTTCCTTTGTTTCATTTTCACTATTTTTTTCATCTTTTAATTCAATAACATTCAATTCATCTTTTTCAGTATCAACACTAGAAACTTCTTCTTTAACATCATCTTTCAATGAAGATAAATTAGAATTAGATGATTTACTATTATCAGAATCAAATGAACTATTAGAAAAAGAAGATTTATTTAAACTTTTATTAGAAAATTTCTCATATTCATAATTTAAATTTTCATTTTTTTCATTTTCATTTTCTTCTTCTTCATCTGGATTAACCATATTTTTTAAAGAAAATTTAATTTCATCTAAAGAAGTTTTAATATAATAAAATGCCATTTCATAATTTTTAATTCTTAATTCACTTGATTTTTGAATATCATATGTAATATTATTTTTTTGTACTTCAGATAAAGGAATATAATTATCAACATTTATATTATTATCAATTAATTTTTTTATTTCATCAATTGGTTTTTTATTTTCTTTTAAACTATTTTCAAATTGTTTTTGTATTTCTGAAATTATATTTAATGTTTCACTTAAATTAAATTCTCTTCCTGGGGAAATTGAAATATTATTTTCATTATTACTAATATTATTACTATTATTTTCATTACTATTACTATTTGAATTATTGAAATTTAAATGAAATAAAGAATCTGATTTATTTTCTAAACTAATTTCATCTTCTTTAATTTTTTTATTTTTATTATTTTTATTTTTTATATTATTATTATTATTATTACTATTATTATTATTACTATTATTTTTATTACTATTATTATTACTATTTTTGATTTTATTATTATTTGTTTTATTAACACTGATATTTTTATTATTGTTATTATTATTATTATTATTTGTATTTATTTTTTTAAATTGAGATTGACGTAAAATATTTTTTTTACTTATTGATTCATTTCCTTTTTTTTTATCTTCATTTTCTTTTTTATCATTTTTAACTTTTAAATTTTCTTTTGAATTGTCTTTTGAATTATCTTTTGAATTATTTTTAATATCTTTTTGTTTTATTTGAAATGACCCTGTTCTTTTATGATTATTTGTATTTGTTTTTTGAATATTAACATTTTGTGTTTTATTATCTTTATTTTTTTTCACAGGTGATACATTATTTTTAACTAAAGTTTTTGAACTTTTAATTTCATTTTTTGTATTTTGAGATAAAAATGTTTGACTCATATTTTTTAATTTTGTTCTTGTTTTAGTTTCTTTAACTTCTTCTTTAATTTCTTTAACTTCTTTAATATCTTTATTTTCTTTTTTTCCTTTTTTTATCTCAATTTTTTTTTTTTGTCCTTTTTGTTTATCCATTAAACCAAAAATCAATTATTAATCAAAATATATACTCCCTCAAAAAAAAAATATAAAATAATATAATAAAAAAAAAATAAAAAAATAAAAAAATTTTAAAAAAAAGCCAAAAAAAACAAAAAAAAAAGAAAAAAAAAAAATATAAAAAAAACCTATTTTAAATTATTAACAACAGGTACTCCCATATCAACATGATTTAAATTTCCAATAATATAAATAATAATAGTAGTTCCCAAAGTAAGTGTAATAATACTAATAGCATACTGTATAACCATAAGCATAGCAATATCATCTTCATAAGCACCTTTAACAGTACAAATAACAATCATATTAATAGCACTAGGAGCAAGAGCCATAAACAAAAATAAAAATAACATAACATCATCAGCATGTAAAATACTTCTAAAAATATAAATTATAAAAGGAAATGAAATTAAAGGAATAACAATTAATTTAATTAAACTCATAATAATTAAATCTTTAGTTTTAAAAAAACTTTTTGTTTCATTTTCATTTCCAAAATTAATACATTTTGATAATGAAATACCTAACATCATCATAACTAAACAACCATAACTTTTCCCAATCATATTATTAACTGAAATTAAACTAGAAACCATAAATCCACCTGGTTTAATAAGGAAATTTTGTAAAGGTGGGATCATTGTAATAAAAAGTGAAATTCCACATATTATAATAGGCATATTAATAACTTTACTAATAAATTTTTCTAAAGTAAATTCATCATCATTATTTTTTTTTTTAATATTACTTTTATCAATAGTACTCTCATCAGAAATAATTAAATCATCATTTTTTTTTTCTAAACTCAAAATATCATTTTTTTCATTTTCATTATCTTCAGGTTCAATTAAATAATAACAACCACTCCATTTCCAAATATTAGAAAAAATACTATTTAAAATAATATATAAAAAAGCTCTTCTTTCACTATTAACAGGCATATTACTAGGAATAGGAATAAATTCATCTAAAACTGGACCAATGATAGTAACTAAAATAACTGGAATTGATGTTGTATGAGGAGAAGAATAAATTGCTCCTATGAAACGACATTGTGATGAATTATAACCTAAAATTTTCATTGATAAATATCCTACTATATATCCTAAAATGTATAAGGATACACAACCTATAAATGCTTTGTAGATTAAATCTATTTGATTTATATGGAAATTTTTTACTATTTGAGAAAATATGAAACATGGAAGTACTATGTTTGCTAATACTTTTGATAAGGATGTTTTAAATTTGTCGTTTACCATTTTTGACTTTTTTATTATTATACCTAAAAATGCTATGTAGATTAAATGGAAGGTTGAAACACAAGATGCGTAGAGACCATCGAGGAAGTATGACATGTTTTTTTTTTTTTTTTAATATTTTTTTAATATTTTTTTTTTTTTTTTTATTTTTTTTTTTAGGTTTAAAAAGGGTTTTTAAAATAGAAGTTTTTAAAAATTTTTTTTTTGGGCTTATATGTATTTTTTATTTTTTAATTTTTTTATAGGATTAAGGTATTTAAAATATTAATTTTTAAATATTTTTTTTTAATATTGTTATTTGGGTTTAAAAAATATTTATTTAAAAATAATAAATATGGATTTTTATATTTTTTTAAAAATAGTCTTTTTGATTTTTTTCA
>JAJJLH010002770.1:0-13866 GCA_023806865.1 Isotricha sp. YL-2021a | reverse complement strand
TAACTAAAAAATTTTTAATAATAGTTTTTAATTCTAAATCAACAACACATTCTTTATTAAAATGAGGATCTAAATAAAGTAAATTTCCTTTATCATCATAAATAAAATAATAAAAATAAACTTTATTATTTGATATATTATATTTAACTTGTATTAAAATATTTATATTAATGATTTTTTACTATTATTAATCCAGGAAATAATATTATTTAAATATTCACTTTCAAAAACAGTTTTATCTTCGCTAGGTTCTATTAAATAATTAATTAATATTTTATTTTCACTTTTTGATTTGTCAAAAATTTCTTTTAATTTTTCTTCATTTTCTTTATTAAAATTTAACATATACCAAGGCTTAGTTAAAAGACTCAAATTAATAATTTGATTATTAGAAAGATTTTCCTTATCTTTTGTTATAGTTACAATTGATTGAGAAGAATCAGTTAATTCCTTATTACTTAAAAGTAATTTAGCAGAAGTTGTTATTAAAGAATAATTTTTATTTTTAATAATATTATTTAATATTAAAGGAATTTTATTATTTATTCCATAAATATTGAAAAAAGATGATAAATGATTTACTATTTGATAATATTTTTTTAAAGGATGATTTGAATATAATATAATATTATTATTATTATTATTTAAATTTTGACTTTTAATTATATATTCTCCTTTATTATTTTTCCATTCTTTTTCTATTACATCATTATTATTATTACTATTATTTGATTCTAATTCATGCTTATTATCTATATTTAATATATTTGGATTAAATATTTCATTATGATCAATATTATGAATTCCTGGAATAATTCCTAAAGAAAATATATTATGCAATAATTCTTCATTCATAAAAGGAATATAATTTTCAAATACATTATGAAGAGGATTTTCAATTGACATTTATATATATTATCTATAATAAAAATAAACATAATAATTAACTATTATTATTTTTAATAATAATTAATTGGATAAATGTTTTAAAAAATATTATTGTTTTAAATATATAATAAAAGATGAGATAAAAATAATCAAATATTAAATCATAAATAAAAACAATAATTGTATAAAATTGATAAAATGAATAATAAAAATAAAAACAATTAAATTTTTAAAACAAAATAAATAATATTTATAAAAACTAAATCTCAAAAAAATAATTTTTTTCTCATTTCTATTTTATTTTTTATTCATAACTTATAAAAATAAAAAATATCTAAAAAACATAAAAAAATGTTAAAATCCAATAACCCCGAACAAAAAATCCATTTTTCAAAAGACCAAATTCAAAAACTTTCAAAATTAAGAATAATTCAAAAAAACTTAGTCCATTTTCAAGGATTTCCAGATACTTTAAATGATCAAAATTTACTTCTTCAAAAATCTCATTTTGGAAAATTTGGTAAAATATTAAAAATAGTTTTAGTTTCAAAAAATGAAGTATCAAATAAAAAAAAAACCAATTCTGCATATATTACTTTTTCTAAAATTGAAGAAGCTGCAAATGCAATTTTATCAATGGATTCTTTAATAATTGAAGGTTATTTAGTAAGAGCATTTTTTGGTACAACAAAATATTGTATTCATTTTTTAAATAATAATGAATGTAAAAATAAAGAAAAATGTATGTTTATTCATTATTTAGTTAATGATAATGATATTTTAGGTATGAATTGTAAATTTGATTATAATGATCATTTAAATTTAGCTAAACAAATTTTATCTTTTAATTTTAATGATAATAATAGGAATTTTATTAATGATTTTAATTACTCTTATAATAATTATATTAATAATAAAAGAATTAATTTTAAAGATAATTTATATGATGAAAGTATTATTAATTATCCTTTAATTAGAAAAAATTCTTCATCTTCTAGTAATAGTACTAATAATTCAGATATAAATTTTAATCTTATTAAAAATAAACAAAATGAGAATTATTTATTTAAATATAAAGATGAATCAAGATTTTTTTGTAATAATAATGTAGAGAATAATAATTGTAATATATATATATCAGAACCATTAAAAAAATTAATTGATAGTTTATGTAATAGAATAGGTTTTTTTAATGAAAATAATATTAATGAATTTGAAATAAAACTATATAAAAAAAAATACGAATTTATAAATGACCCTTTTATAAATCAAGTGTTTGAAAACACTTTTTGAAATAATTGTTAAAAGAATATAAATTATATAATCATTTATATTCTTTTTTTTATTGATATTATTTATTTTAATATGTATATATCAGAACCTTTTGAATTTTGATTTAATGAGGAAAGTTGTTTTTTATAAAATTATATTTTTTTAATATTATTATATATATATTATTACAAGTATTATTATTTATATACAAAAAAAATGGTATACATTATTAATAATATTAAAAGAATATTTTAAAAAAATTAAAAATAATATTTTTTTTAAACTAAAAATAAAATAAAAAATGCAAAAACAAGAAACAAAAAATCCAGATTTAAAGCCACAAATGGAGAATATACTATTAACTTTATTTTCATATACTTCTGATTCAGGTGAGGCCAAAAATTTTGAATCATTAATAAATAATAACTCTAATGTCAACAATGATAAAAAAAATCAAAATGACTTATTTAAAAAAATAATAATGGATATGTCATCATCATTTAATCTTTCAAAAATAAAAAATGAAAAATATCAAATTTTCAATAAAAAATATACAAAAAATGAAAAAGATAAATTAATATATACAATATCAAAAATAATCTATTTTACATATAGAAAAAATTTTCCCCAAATAATAAATTCAATAGGAAAAAAATTTACAAGTGACTCAGGATGGGGTTGTATGATAAGATGTGGGCAAATGCTTTTAGCAAGAGCAATATATAAATTATTAAAAATAAAGAATATTTCATCAATAAATTCAATTTATCAATCAATTGAATTTTTTTTTGAAAAACCAATTTCTTTTGGAAAAATACCAGATAATTTTGTTAATATGATGAATCATTTTTTAAAATTTTGGTATCAAGAACATAAAAATAATATTTTTATAAAAGAAATTTTACCTCCTTTATCTATTAAAACTATTTGCTCAGTTGGGAGAATTTGTAATAAAGAAGTTGGAGAATGGTTTTCTGATGTTAATATTTGTTATATTTTTAATATTATAAATGAATATTTTCATTTATTTAATGATTTAAAAATTTTTAATTTTCAAAGTTCAATTTCTTTAAATCAAATTATTAATAATTGTTTTGATAAAGAATCAAATTTTTTTAATGAAAATGATTATATTTTAAATGATAAAGAAGAAAAATTATATTTTACTTATCAAGGAATTGTTTTTGTTTCTATTAGATTAGGTATAGATAATATTCCAAAAGAATATTATGAATCTTTAAAAGAAATTTTTTCTTGTAAAAATTGTTTAGGGATTATTGGAGGAAAAAATAAAAGAGCTTATTATTTTATTGGATATGATGATAAAGGAAATTTACTTTATTTAGATCCTCATTTTAATAAAGAATGTGTTGTTGATTTAGAATTAAAAACTATTATTAAAAATTTTTTAGTTAAGGATGTTTATAATATTTCTATTAAAAAAATAAGTCCTGCTTTTTCGGTTGGATTTATTTTCAGAAATTTTAAAGAATATAATGAATTTATACAATTTATTGAAAATTATACTCAACAAAGTTTTCCTTGTTTTGGAATTATTCAAAATAAAAAAAGAATAATTTCTAAATATAAAGAATTAAAAAAAATTGAAAAAAATATTAATAATGATAAAGATGATTTTTAATAAGTTAATAATAATTAAGTTGTATTTAATTAAATTTTATTTTTATAAATTATACAATATATTTTTATTAATTATATAAGGAATATAATTAAAATGGATGATAATTCAAATAATTATTTTAATTTTCATAACAAAAATCAAAACACATTAAAAACTTCAAGGAATAAAAAAAATAAATTATTCAATGATTATCTAATTACAACTTTATCAATAACAAAAGTTAAAACATTTGAAAATAAAGTACCAAAGAATTATGATATATCATTATATAATTGTAACTTAACTTTTAAACCAAAAGATGATTACTTTATTCATGAAATGAAACAAAAAAAAAGAAATGAAAGAAAAAAAAAATTTAAAGAATTTTTATTAAGAAATCAAGCATCTTTAGAAAGAAAAAGAGAAATTTTAGAAAGGAAAAATTTACTATTAGAAAGAGAGAAAAAAAAAAAATCAGAACAAGAAATTATTGAAGGATTTAATAGATTAATTGATGATGCAAATAGAAGATTTGAAGCAAGAGAAAGGGCAGAACAATTAATGAAAGAAGTTATTTCTTCTTCTAAAAAAGATAATAATAAAAAATATAATTATAATGATTGGAATAATATTTATTATAAAAGATTTTTAAATTATGAAAATATACATAAAGAAAAAATTAATAAAGCTCATTTAGAAAAAGAAAATGAAATAAAAAAAAAAGAAAATGATATTATTAATGAAATGAAATTATATAATAATAAAAAAGTTTCTAAAGATAAAATAAATGAAATAGTTGATTCTTTATATAATAAAGGTAGAAAAGTTTATAATGAAAAATATAAAAAAAATAATGATATGAATAAATCTCAAATTTTAAAAAGTAATAAAAGTAATGATGGAAAAAATATAAAAGATAATAAAAAAATTAATAGTCCAGAAGTTTTAAAAAAAAATAAAAGTATTTCAAAATATAAAAATATTCAACCTAGATATATGAATTTTTTTCAGAATTTAAATGAGACTTCTTTAAATAAGTTAAAAGAAGAAAAAAATGAATTTGAAAAGTCTAAAAATTCAACAATGAAATCTAAAAATTCTAATAATAATAATAAATCCAAAAATTCAACAATGAAATCAAAAATTAGTTATTCTAGTAATGATTCAATTTTAAAAATTTATCAAAGTAATTTTATTCAAACAATTAAATTTAAAAATATTCCTAATGATCATAATAATAATGATAATGAAAATGATAATATAATTATTATTGATGATATTAATAATAATATTAAAAAGAATAATCAAAGTAAAAAAATATCTAAAACTGAAACTAATGTTACTTCTAAAAAAAACTTTACACCTCCTACTTTTAATGATACATATAATAATAATCAGAACTAAAATTGAAATTATTTATAAATATGAGTTTGTTTAAATATATTTTTTTTTTTAATTTTAAATGAAAATATTTATATTTAAATTTATTAAAATAATTTATTTATTATTAATTAAATTAATCAATTAATTTGGTTTTATATTTAAATATAAATTAAAAAAAATATATATAACTTTACAAATTTTTCTGGTGAAATTTTTAATCTTTTAAATATTAATTTTTTGAACAATGTCATCTTTATTATCTTCATTATTTAAATATATAATTTCTGTATTTTTAGTAGAAAAATCAATTAAATGAATATTACAATTTTTATCAATAAAACAATATTGTTGTTTATTAATCCTCATAACATTTTTATTAATAAAACAACATTCTTTCTTTAATTTAAAATTAGCTTCTTTAACAATTCTACAAAAACAATCATAAATAACAACATTATTTAACAAATTATTATCATTATTATTATTATTATTTTTATTTATCTCATTAACATTTTTTCCTCCTAAAATATAAATAAAATTACTATTATTAATTTGAAAACAAGCAGAATTAAATCTATTTAATAAATTGTAATTTTCATTAATCATAATTCTTTCCCATTGATATAAAATATTTTTAACAACCAATCTCAAAATTGTATAATTAGCTTCTATTTTATTATTTTTATTAGAAATTCCTCCAAATAAATATAAAAATTCTTCATTTCTATCAATTATTAATGAGCATTTATATCTTTCTTCAGGAAGATTTCTTACTTCTTTCCATTTATTTAATTCAAAATTATATAATTCACATTTTTCTTGGTTTTTTCCTCCAATAACAAAAATACTATTATTATAAATTAATAAAGATGGGTAATAATGATAAAAACGAGATGTTATTAAAATTTGAGTTTCTACTTTTTCATCTATAATTTCTAATTTAAATAAATATGATCCTGGGTATATTGTTGGTGATATTATTTTATTATTTCCACATAAATAAATTATTCCATCTCCTTTATTTATTTGAGATAGTCCTTTTAATGAATTTAATATTCTTAAATTCATATTTATTTTTTTTGGTTTGTTTTCTTCTATATTATAGGAAAATACAGTAAATAAATTTTTTTGTTTTTTATATAATATTACTTGAGTTATTACTTTTGTTGTTTGAATATCATTTTCATAATTTGATGAACAACAAAATACATTTCCCATTTTTTCTTATTTTGATGAGTTTATTTTAATTTAATTATTTATTAAAAGAATTGAAATTTTTTTATAAACATTATGAAATTTAAATCATTGTTTTAAATTAAAAAACAATCACATAGAAATATATAAAATTTTGAAAAAAGAAATATGAAAAATAGAATTAAAATATCAAACTAAATTTATAAATATTATATTAAAAATAATATATTTCCAAATAAACAATTTGAAATAAATTTTTCATAATTTTTATATTAAGATTTTCTTGTAAATTTTTATTTTTATATTCAGAAAATTCAGAAAACCAATATTTAAATATAAATATAGAATTTTTTTTGAGTTATTCTAATATATTTCTATTTTTGAATGAATAAAATATATAATTAATTGTTAGATTTAAAATTAAAAAATTCAATTCAATAAAGAAAATAATGAAATATAAAAATAATGGATGTAGTATTATGTTATAATGAATCGTCTTTACTTTTTAATATTTCACCATATATGCCAATTTCCTATTTAAGAAAATTAGCATCAAAAACTTTTAAAATACCTGATTTTAGTTTAAATTTAATATATGAAGATAAAAAAATAACAAAACAATATAATGAAAAATCATTAAAAGATTATTTTGGTAATATATCAACAGTTATAATAAAAATAAATGAAAATGAATCACAAATAAATATTCAACAATTATTAACAACAACAAGATCTATTCAAAATAAGAAAAGTTTAAAAAACATTGAAACTATTGAACCATTTGTGAAAAAGGAAATTAAACTTACAATAAATAATATTCCTGAAAAAATAATAAAAAAAAAAAATAAATCAGATTTTTCAATTGGTCAAAATAATACAATTTCATATTTTGAAAAAGATAATTGTCAAGAATGTTTAAAAAATTCTGTAATATTTTATTGTAGAGATGATAATAGTTTTTTATGTCAAAATTGTAAAAATAAAAAACATTTAAAACATAAAATTATTAATGTTGAAAAAAATAATATAGAACAATGTTTTTATATATATCAAAAAATATTAATTGAACAATTAAAAGAACAAGAAGATATAATTTATAAATTATCATTTAAAGAAAGAAATCATGAAGATAAAAAAAAAACAGAAGAATTAATTCAATTACTTCAAAAAATATTTGATAAAGAACAAAAAATATTAAATTTTTATCCATCACTTCCATTAGAAATATTTTTAGAGAAAAATTACACAGAAATAAAAAGAAATATATTTGATTTAAAAGATAAAGTAGAAAATAAAAATTTATATTCTTATAAAGATAAATTAGAAGCATTTAATTCATTACAAATAAAAGATATGGAAATAAGAGATAATCAAATTGATATAAATGCAATAAAAACAAAGATTCATTTTTCCCAAGTTATAATATCAGTAATTGAATCAATAAAAAATAGTTTATTAAAAGTATATAATGATATGAAACAAATATTAAATGAAAATAAAATAAATCCAATTGGTTTGGCTTTAGATTTAAAAAAATTTATGATTAAACAAGAACAAAATTTTGATTTTGAAATTGATGAAATTAAAGAAAATGAAATTAATGAAAATGATGAAGAATTTGAAGAATTTTTAAGAAAAACAAAATATAATAGAATAATAAGTGATAATAATTTAAGTAATAATATTCAAAAATTACCTTTATTAAAAACATTTTCAAATCAAAGTATTACAAATTCAATTGATTCTTCAAAATATGATAGTACATCAACTCAAAATTTAAAAACAGAAATATTAAAATTAGATTTAAAAAGTGATTATTCACATTCTTCAGATGAAAAAAGTAAAAAAGAAAAAAATAATTTTTCTCCTATTAATTCATCTCATACAATAAAAAATAAATCTAGTATTTTACCTTTTCAAAAAATTAATAATAGAAGTAGAAATAATACTAAAATAATAAATAAAGATGAATTTAGAATTAAAAATATTAGTGATGGTAAATTGAGTAGAGCTCTTTTAAATAATGATGGTAGTGAAAAAATAAGTGATATTAAAAAGAAAAGTATTAGATTAAGTGTTTTTTTACAGAATAAAAATAAAATTAATTCATCAATTGGTTTTATGAAAGTAAAAAAGAAAAAGAAAAAACATTAAATATAATTATACAATTAATATATTTACCTATATATAAATAAAAAATATTATAAAAATTTAAAACCATATAAAAGATTTATAAAAAATATAAAATCAAAAAAAAAAAAAATAAATATAAAAATTAATCAAAATAATATAATAATAAAAAAATAAAAAAAAACAAAAAATTTAATTTTATATTTAAAGATGACATCTGAAACAGAAAAAACTCATACAAGGGAAGAATACGTTTATTTAGCAAAATTATATGAAAGAGCAGAGAGATTTGACGACATGGTTAAATTTGTAAATAAATTCGTAGAATTAGATCCTAAACTAACTCACGAGGAACGAAACATTCTTTCAGCAGGATATAAAAATGTAATATCAAATAAAAGAGCTTCATGGCGTTTATTAAATTCAATGGAAAAAAAAGAAGAAAAAAAAAATTCTACTCAAATAAATTATATAAAAGAAATAAAAACAAATATAGAAAATGAATTAACAAAAATATGTAATGAAATACAAAATGTAATTGATCAATTTTTAATACCAAATGCATCTGATGCAGAAACTAAAGTTTTTTTCCTTAAATTAAAAGGAGATTATTTTAGATATAAATGTGAATATGCAATTGGAAATGAATTTGATGCTGCTACTGCAAAAAGTGAAGAAGCTTATAAAGAAGCTTATTCAATTGCTGAGAAAGAAATTCCTATTAGTAATTCTACTAGACTTGGTCTTGCTTTAAATTTTTCTGTTTTTTATTATGAGATTAAAAATATGAAAGAAGAAGCTTGTAATATTGCTAAAAATGCTTTTGAAGAAGCTATGAAAGTTTTAGATGATTTGGAAAAAGTTAAAGCTAAGGATACTTTACTTATTATTCAGTTACTTAAGGAAAATTTGATTTTGTGGAATAATGAAATGACTGAAGATGAACAGTAAAGGATTTTTTTTTTTTTGTCCTTTTTTTTTTTTTTATTTTTTATTTTTTGTTTTTTTAAAAAAAATTTAAAAATGTTATTAAATTAAAAAAAGAAATGTTTTTTTTTTTTTGAATGATTTTAAAATATTTATTTTTTTTTTATTTTATTGAATAAAAATTTAAATCAAAAAATAAAAAAATTTAAATTACAAATAAAATATAAAAAAAAATATAAAAAATGACAGACGAAGACAGTGTAAACGTTGATGAAGTATTAAAATACAAAATGATATTTGTTGGTGATCAAAGCACAGGAAAATCATGTATATTAAATCGTTTTGCAAATAATCAATTTGATGAACAATATCAAGCGACAATAGGTTTAGATTTCCAAAGTAAAAATGTAATAATAAAAGATCAAGATGTTAGAATTTTATTATATGATACAGCAGGACAAGAAAAATTTCGTTCTTTAATTCCAATGTATATTAGAGAAAGTCAAATTGTTTTATTTGTTTATGATATTACAAGAAAAGATTCTTTTAATAGTATTCCAAAATGGTTTAGTGATGTTTTAGATATAAAATCAAATGAAGCTGTTTTTGTTTTAATTGGTAATAAAATTGATTTAGAAAATGAAAGAAAAGTTTCTTTTAAAGAAGGAAAACAATTTGCTGATGAAAAAAATATTATTTTTGGTGAAGTTAGTGCAAAAACTGGAGATGGATTTGAAGATTTGTTTAATAATCATATTTTTGAATTGTTGTATGTTAAATTTAAAAAAGATTTTGATAGAAAAAATTTAATTGATGTTGGATATGATTTAAATGTTAATGAAGATGAGGATAATAAATATAAAAATAATATTAATAATTATGCGGGAAATAATAATATTAAAATTGGAATTAAAGATGAAAAAAAAATTGAGAAAAAGAAAAAAAAATGTTGTAAAGGTTACTAATTTTTTTTAAATAATATTTTCATATAAATATAATCAAAAAATTCAAATTTTAATTATAAATTAAAAAATATTTAAATTTATCATATTTTTTTATATATTTTGTTTGTAAATATAATATAAATAATTTCTTAATCAAAAATAGCACATAATCATTTTTATAAAATTATTTATAAAGATTAAAAAAACATTAAAAATAAATCAACAACAAATTTTACCCTTATTATTATTATTTGATAATTGTTTAATTTGTTGATTTTTTTTTTTTTTTAAAATATCTTCATGAAATAAATAATAACATTGTTCAGCAATAAAATAAAACATTTCATTTATACCTGTGTTTAATTTTGAACTAGTTTCAAAATAATATCCTTTTTTATTTTTAATAAACTTATCAAAAAAGTTTATATCATAAACTCTTTTTTGGCTATTAATTAAATCAATTTTTGTCCCACAAAAAATATTTATGCAATTAGTTTGTTGATTTTCATTAATTTCATTTAACCAATAATTAAATTGATCATAATCTTTTTGAGAAAATAAATCAATAACAAAAACAATACAATTAGCATTTTTAATATATGTAGGAGCTAAACATCTAAATCTTTCTTGTCCTGCTGTGTCTGAAATTTTCAATGTCACATTTATTTTTTTTAGAATTTTTTTTTTTTTAACTATTATATTTATATCTTTATTTGTTGTATTCACTCCTATTGTTGATATTAAATTTTCAAATTTATTATTTGCATATCTATTTATTAATGATGATTTTCCTGCATTTGAACTTCCTATTAATGCTATTTTAAATTCATAATTTATTTCTTCCATTATTTTATTTATTTTAAATATAATAAATTTAAATGAAAAATTAATGTATGTTTCTATTTTAATACTAAATTATTTAATTATTTAAGTAATTTTGATAACTTAATTCTTGAACATTGAGAGTTGAATAATGTAAGTTCTGACTTTTATCCTTACAACAACGATAGCATATATAAATAATTAATAATAAAATTATCATTAAACCTGCAACAATATATAATATATAATCCATATAATAAAATACTTTTGTTTTTATTATATTAGATAAAGGATAAAAATTAACATAATGAATTTCTGATTTTGAAATACCCATTAAACGATAAATCAACTTTTTCCTTTCTTTAAAAATATTTATTTTTTGTGGTAAATCTAAATCAATATATGATGTCATATTACTATTATTCATTAAATTTTTTGATTCAAATAAATATCTTTGAATTGAGTCATTTTCTTTATAATTAATATAATAATTGTCTAAAAAATAACAATCATAAGATAAATTATCATAATAATTTTTATTTGCAATAACTAAATAATAATTAATAGTTTCATTTTTAGAAAATAATTGGAAACTTAATCTAATTTTTTTTTTATTAATAATTTCTAAAGATATATCATTTAATTTTGAAAAATTATATGTAAAATTCTTTAAATGATAATCATTTTCATTATAAATATGATAAGAAATGAATCCTTCACCCATATAAGATAAAATTTGTTGAGAACTTATTTTGTGTTTAAAAAATGAAGGCACTGAATAATTTTTATATATGTTTTCTTCTAATGATAAATGAATTTGTGGACATGGATAAATAAAAAAAATTGCATTAAAAGAATTATAAAATTTAAACACTTCATTTTTTTGTTTATTCTTATTCATTTTTGGTAATTTATTAAATGTATCATTTTTTATTTCAATATAATAAGTAATTTTAAAAGTAATCATTGTGCGATAATTTAAATTTGGAAAAAAAAATAAATTATAAAAATATTGATTATATGGATATTTGAAATTATTTGATCTAAATCTTCTTAAATTTAATATAGAAGTTATTTGATTATTACTATATTCTTCATTATTAAAATTAATTGAAATTGCATCTAATTCATTATATCCTATATCAGTATATACTTTATAATTAAACATAGAAGTTTTTACTATAATTTCTTTTTCAGAATATTTTCTTAAATATTCTGGTGGAGTTACAAATGAAATTATTTTTTTATTTTCATTGTATAGTAAAATACTTATTTTAAAAGGATTAGGTTCATATTCTATTTCCATTAGATTTTGTGGGATTTCACATTTTATTGCAAGAGTTGAATTAAATGCTTTTTCATCATAAACAGAAAAACGAAAATAGTTACCTATTTTTTGTGTAACTTTTATTTTTTTATATTTTTGTAATAGTATTTTTTCATAGTTAACATATATATAAAATTCATTATTAGATAATAAAATTATTATTATATTATTAGATATTGTAGATGAAATTGGAATGTTTATATTATTTGATTTTGGAATTTTATAATATGTATATTTTTCATAAGTTAGTTTATTATTATTATCAATCGAATTATATTCAATTTGAAATAATTCATTTTTATCACATTCAACAGAAAAAATAGCATAATTATTTGTATAAAAATCAATATTTAATAATTCTTCAAAATTTTCTGATTTATCTAAATCATCAAATGTTTCTAATGTATTTTTTTTATAATATTTGAAAGATTTATATTCATAATATTTTATATGAAATACAACATCAAAATTTGTATTTAAAATAAAAATATTTTTATTCATACAACTACTAATTATAAATCTTTCATATGTTTTTAAATTGAATTCTTTTATATTTTCATTACTTTTAATCACTTTCATTCCAATATCAATTTTTTCATTATATGAAAATTTATTTTGATAAATAAGTAATATAAATTGTCCATCATAATAATTATCATCATAAGAATCATATAACTTAAAAATTTTATTGTTTGGTATATTTATTTTTTTATAAATCCCATTTTGATTATTATAATCCTGAATAAATAAAGAAATTCTATCATTTTTTGATATTAAAAATAAATAAAAATTATTGTTAACATCTTTTAATTGTGTAAAAAAAATTTTAATTTCTTTTCCTTTACCATTATAAGAATGACTTTTATTATCTAATCTAAATGGAACAGATAATTTTTTAATTTCAAATTCATAATTAACATAGTCATTAGTATTAAGATAAAAAATAAATGCATTTATTTGAACTTTATTTGTAATTTTTTCATATTTTAAAATATTATAATTATTATCATATGGAATAATTTCACAATCACTTTTATTATTTTTTGTAAATGATTCATAAGGAATTTCATTTAATTTTGTTTTACAAATTGCACTTAATTGCTTTTTAAATAATAAATAATAATGAGATATAAATTGAGATGTTTCTGATATTTCAAAATCTCCATTGAAATCTAAATAAACATAATTTTCTTCAATTACATTAGTTTGAAAAAATAATTTTAGAGGTTTGTCTTTTTCAAAATAATAATAATCTTGATTATAACAAATTTTTAATATTATTAATATTATCAATTTTGATATCATATTTTTATATTTTTATTTTTTTTATTTATAAATCAAAAAGAATAATCATAAAT
>JAJJLH010002769.1:0-13879 GCA_023806865.1 Isotricha sp. YL-2021a | reverse complement strand
TAGCTCCAATTTTTCCTTTACATTTTTATAATAAATTTTTTCCTAAAATTGAAGTAAAAGAAGAACAATTTATTTTAAAAGAAATTATGAAATAATTTTTCATTTTGAATAAACAAAATAAGAAATTTAACAATTAAATTAAATTTTAAAAAATTCCCATATTTTCATTCTTCTATCTTCAGAATATGAAATAATAGTTTTATTATTAATTTCAGTTAATCCATAAATATCTCTTTGATGAGCATTTTTATCTTCATTTTCATTATCATTATCATTTTCATTTATTGGATTTAAACAAACAAAATTATCTTTTCTATATCTTAAAATTTTATTATTAGTTCCAACCACTAAGAAAATATCATCAAGAACTAAAATTCCTTTACATGTAAATGGATTTTTAAAACGATATATTTCATATGCATTATCAGATGTATTTTCTAAAGAAACAATAATCATTTCATTATCATATCCTCCTCCAAAAATAACACAATCTTCATCTAATTTTTGAATTGTATCACCCAAAGTACATTGAACATTTTCCATATCAAAATAATCTTTTTGACTATCACCAAATTTTTTTTCTAAATCATTCTCTATATTTTTAAAAATCCATTTTCTTGAACCATAAATTCCAGAAGAAAATAAAATGTATTGATCTCGATATTTACAAAAGAAAATATTTTGAACTTGATTATAATAAGGGACAGAATTAATTTCATTTTTATTTTCATTTTCATTATTTTTTTTATTTTCAATAATTAAATTCTGATGAAGAATATTAATACATTTATAGAATTCTCCATTATTTTTCCAAATCCTTATTGTTTTATCATCAGAACCAGAAATAATAATACCATTAGAAAGACAAATTACCTTATTTATATCATCATCATGAGCATCTGGAATTGTTTCTTCCCATTCAAATTGATTAGTACTTTTATTAAATTTATGAATTTTTATACATTGATCATTTGAACAAGTTATTATTTTTTCTACATTTCCTTCATCATATAAACATAAATCCATAATCAAATTTACATGAACAAATTCAATTGTTTGAAGATGTCTATATTTTTCATCATTTCCATCCCAAATACTAATTGTTTGATCATCAGAAATAGAAACAATTTTTTTTGATTTAAAAATACGAACAGCTCTAATAAAATCTCTATGTGAAATATCATATATATGATAATCTTTTAATATAACATTAATATCATCATTGCTTTTATTATCTTCTTCATTTACATATGGTATTATTAAAATATTTTCAGGTGTTATTTGATTTATTGTTGTATATTTATCTACATTTTTTATTCTTTCATTAAAATTATTCAAATAATCATCTATATTATTATCATTTATTAAATCTTGCCCAATTATTTCAATATTTATATTTTTTGCATTTTCATAGCATTCAGGTCTATAAATATCTTTATTATTAAAAAAAATTAATAAATTTAAAAAACAATCAATTAAAGTAATTAAATCATTATGACATTTTTCAAAAGAACTATATTTTGGATGAGTATTATAATGAGTTTTTATATAAGTCCCAACATCTTTTAATTCTTTTAAATAACGAGATAATAATCTTTTTAAAGGTTTGATTTCTTGAGGAGGTGTAGGATCAATAACTTTGTGTTTATTTTTTTCATGTTCTTTTTTACATTCTTCACATATTCTTTCTGCACAATATATACAATAATAATTTCTTGGTACTATATTTCCATTTTCATCTTTATCTTGACATTTCAAAGGATCTTTATGTTTTGATGTAATTAAATGATACAATTTATCATCTCCACAAAAATAATTAAAACAAAATGGACATGAAAGTCCATTTTCTTTTTTAACATCAAAACATTCAAAACATTTATTTCCTTTCTCTATAATTTTTTGTTTAAACTTTTTTAAAAAATCATTAATTGGAATAACTTTATCACTTTCATGACATGTATATGATATATTTATTTCATTTCCAGTACCTTCAGGGAATTTAATCTTTAATGTCGGGATTTTTCCACATGCTTGACATAATAAAATATTTAAAACATTTATATTTTCATTCATTTTTGATATCTAATTTAATATATTTATAATTTTATTTATATTTTTAATTAAAGTTATATTTTTTTTTTTTTTTAATTTGTTTTCAAATATCCATATATAATATTAGATTTAATTGAAGATAAAGAAGATATGTATATATTAATCACTTATAATTTATTAATTCAATTATTATATTCCAATTTATTGTTTTTTCATCATTTATTTTTTTAATATTAAACAAAGATAGTTTATTTTAATACAAATTAATAAATGAATTATATATAATGCAAAATTCATATTATCAAAAAAAAGAATTAAATATGGAAAATGATGGAATGAAATTTTATGAAATTGTAATTGGAAAACAAGCTTATTTAAAAGAAAATAAACCAAACAATAATATTTGATAAAGAATTATTTTCAATTGTTTTAAGAACATTATCAATAATGTTAAATATAATAATAACTGAAGATTTGTCATTAAATTTAAACCTTATTTTCTTTTTTTGATTTTATTTTAGATCGTCTAGCAAAAGATTTAGAATCAATACTTAAATTTATGATGAAACCTGAAAGTTACTAACAGATATATTATGGAAGATAATGTTTGGAAATTATATTTAAATATAATTATTTGTTTGTTTTTATCTAAAAATATTTGTTTTAAATTGAAAGAAAGAAAAATTTTGGAAAATAGTTGAGAGAATAAACAAAATTAATTTTTTTTATTTATTATATTTTTAAATTCAATTTATTTTTTTATAATATGATAAATTCAATTAATTAATATAATATAAAAGATTTTTAATTTTGATTTATTTTAGTGGAATAAATCAAAAATTTTTAATTTATTTTCAAAATGGAAAGTTCAAAAATTTTAAATGATAATGAAATTAACATTCAAATTAATGAAAATTCAAATCTCCAAAATAATTTAAATCCAATAGAACATAAAAAAACATATATAAATAATAATAATATAATAAATGAACTTCAAAATGAATTTTCAGAAAATTCTTATAATTATATTTTCCATGTAAACATAGAAATTTTATATAATTTATTTATTGCTCCAGATTTCTTACCAAATACTTTCTTTAACAAATCAAAATTAACATCAATGAAAAATAAAACAAATGCAGCAGAAGAAGGAAATGAAATTGAAATTGAATCTTCATCAAATCATAATAAATTTAAAATGAGAGTTTTAAATTCAATTAATACACCTCATTATAAATCATTTACTCATGATATAATAGAAAAACCAACTTTATTTGCAGGATTTACTACAACTTTTAATTTTTTTTGGGATTCAATTGAACAAATTACAATTCTTCAAATTATTATTATTATAAAAGATTCTTTATATAAAACTTCTATTGCAGATTATATGTTTCCAAGACAGAATCAAAAATTTAAAATTATTTGTGATTATTTAGAGGAAAATTGTAATAATTTAGAACAAGAAGAATCTATTTCTATTAATAAAAATATTATTATTGTATGGAATTTTTTAATTGAAATAAATAATATAAAAAATTTTTTTTATGATAGTAAATTTAATAATAATATTGAAATTGGAATAATACATGATAGAGAAAATGAAATAGAAATAATTGATAAAGAAAAAAAAAATAAAATTAGAATTTTAATTAGTTTAGAAAATAATCAAGATAATGATAATGAAAAAGAAATTCTTCTACAAATTATTTCTAGTATAATTCCAATTCCTAAACAAAGAATAAAATTAAAAATAATAAAAATAGATGAAAATAATTCAATGTTATTTTATAGTCATCAAATTTTACAATTTTTAGACAGTGATATTTTAGGAAGTTATAGTTTTATTAAAAAAAAAACTTTATGGGAAATTAAAGGATTAATAGAGAATTTAATGTAAATTTTTAATGGTTTATTTTCTTAATTTAAGATTAATATCTTTTATAATTTATATTAATTATATAATAGGTAATATATTAATAAATTTTATAAATTTTTATATGTATATTTTTTTAAAAAAAATGAAAATTTTTATTTTATTTTTCAATCTTTTTTTATATATTAAATGCCAAAATTTCATTGTTTCTTATAGTAATACAGATGCAGTATTCTTATCAAAAAAATTATATCAAAAGTTTCATAATCAAAATAATGAATGGTTAGAAAAATTAAAGGATGTATATATAGAAAATGAATATGAAGAAGAAGAATCAAATGTTATTTTAAAAAATGTTACTATGACAGTAAAAAGTAATGAAATAACACCTTATATAGACTATAATCAAAATATTACTATATTTTCCCCCAATCCATTAACTATAATTATAGAAGGAGATTTGTATATAAATAATATAAATGAATCAAGATTTTCAATAAAACAAAATATATTTTTTTATTCATTAAAACAAGAAGAATCTATAAATGAACCAAATATAACAATAAATTACAAATATAAACCAGTTAATAAAACTTCTGAATTAAAATTTTTTAATAATACAATTGAAAAAAAATATAAATTTATTGTAATTAAAATAATCACAAAGAAAATTTTACCACAATTTATTCAATTAATAACAAATAAAGCAGAATTATCAATAGAAAAATTATTTAAAACAGAAGATGATGAAAGAAAAAATCTTCGATTTGTAATGAGTAATTTATTTGGAGAATATAATGATACAATAGATATAACTGGTTTTTTCGGTTTTTGTAAAAATATTAATAATAGTATAAGAGTATTTTGTTTTAAAGATGGATCATTAAATAATAATATTAATGATAAAGGTATGAATGAATTTATGAATGACATTTTTCTTACTTCTTTAAGTAATTTAAATGAGAAATATATTGGAATTTATTTTAATTATCAAATCATAAATCAAATATTTACTAGTATTTCTAATAATAAAGAAGAATTTTATTTAAATGAAAATACAAAATTTAAACAACTTCCTATAATGAATGTTAGATATTTAAAAAATATTTTCCAATATATTCCTATGTATTATCCAATTTCAACTAATTTTACTATTAAAATTGTTACTCTTTCTATTGAGAATTATGATTTAAATAATTTATTATATAAAGGAAAATTTAATATGAGTTTAGAATTGAATTTAGATTTAGAAACAAATGAAACTATTTTTGAATCAATTATTGAAACTCAATTTAAAGCTAATATTTCTTTTGATATTTATAATCTTAATTTAAAAATTGACTCATGTAATATAACTAATTTTATAATTGCCAGTTCTATATTGAAGGTTAAACAAAAACAATATTTAAAAGATATAATTCAAGAATGGATTGATATTTCTCTCAAAGAAGATAATATCATTTTTGACGAACCTATTAATTTAATGAATTATATTATATATGTAGAAGAATATAGTATGGGAAAAAATGGGTTTTTTATAAAAGGAAGAAAAAATGATAAAAGTTTTACATAAGAAATATTTATTTATATTAATTTCATTTATAATAAGCCAATCACAATTAATTATTTCAGAAGCAGAAGTTGGTACATGTACATCATCAAATTACACATTTACACTTAAATGAAAATTAACAGGAGGAGCTACAGAAACAACATTCTCAGCATCAACAACTCCATAAACTACGACAACTTGTAACTTCAATCAACATCTACAGAAACAGAAACAGATATTACATTATCTTGTAAAGCAACAAGTGTCACTCTATCAAATGCAATATTACAAATAACAGTTTTAACTAAAACAGGAAACTCAGAGACAACTTTTTCCTCATTAACAGTAATAGTATCAATAACCTAAGTGACATGTCCATAAGGAGGAACTCCTCAATCTTCATTTGATAATACTTTCACAGCAAGAAGTATTCAAACAGGTTCTTATGGTAGTGATGGTGTATATACATTTAAAATAAGTGGTTCATTATCAGGAGTTACTGCTTCAGCTTTAAGTATTATAACTACTTTCACTTCACCAATGAAATCTATTGTTAATTGTTCACTTCCTATTATAACTAATTCTAATATTGAGAGTGATAATATTGAATGTAAAGTTATTAGTGCTTTAAGTAGTGGTAATATTATAGTTTCTGATTTAAGTTGTAAAGGAATTATTTTAGTGGATTAATATTAACTATGAGTGGAAATGCTACTTGTGATAGTAAAAGTGATGATCGTGGAAGTGATGATTATGGGATATTTATTCAATTTAGTAAATTTTTAATTTTTACTATTTTTGTCTTTTTATAAATTAATTCTTAATTTTTTTTTTTTTTAATTATTTTCAAAAATTTTTTCATATAAAGTTTAGTTTTTGTAAATTTTTATTTATTTTTATCATTGGAATGATAATAATTTTTTTTATTTCTTTAAATATAAATTTATAGGAAGTAATTTGATATATTTTATTAAGAGATTTTTTCATTTGTATTTAATTTTTATTATTTTTTTTCCATTTTTTAGATAAATTGATAAATATTAATTTTAGTATTGAAATTTAATAAAAAGTTAATATCAAAATTGATTTATATACTTTCGATTTAATTTCAAATAATTATATCTAATTTTTCCATTTGATTTAATTAATTAAAAAATTAAAAAAATAAAAGGTAAAAAAATGAAAAAGAAATGATGAAATTCATCATTGGAAATAAATTTATTTAAAATAAAATTAAATATTTTCTCATTCTATATAAACAATGAATAAATTAGAAAAAGAAATTAAGAATTAGAAAAAGATTTAAAAATAAAAGAAATACTTGACATTGAACAAAGAAAAATAGACTAGGAATATAATATAAAAAAGATAAAAGAAATTAAAATTAAAAAATTGATTAATTAATCAAATAGATTATGTCAAAAAGTAAAAAAGGAATCAAAAAAATTACAAAATTAAATATTAATATTCGAAAATATAATTTTTAGTATTATAAAAAAATGATAAAAATTATAAAGTAATCAAAAAAATTATATAAGATTTGAGAATTATCTATTATTATTTAATATATAAATCTCCTTTGAAAAATATAATAAAGACTATTTGATAAGAAAATAATTTTTTAAAATATTAATTTTAAATATAAAATTGTTATGAAACAATTATTAAAATATTTAAAAATTAATTGTTTTTAATTTAAAATAAAAAATAAAAAAAAATAGATTTAAGAAATTCTTTTTTAATTTCAAAATTATTTAAATTTTTTATTCATTAATACGAACCAAATTATTTTTTTTATCATAAATTACTTTTTTTCCAATTCTTATTTTTTCTTCTAAAATTTCTTTTTTAACAATAGTTTCTAATTCAATATCAGCTAAATAATTTTCATAATCAAACTTGACATTTTTAACATAATAAAAAGAGAAAGGTTGAAATAAAATTTCTTTTTCTTTTTTATATTCAGATTCATTTTGAATATTAATTCCACAAGGAATTGAATTAGGAATAATATGATTTTTTATTTTATAAATTACAGAAAATTTTTGAGAATTTTGAAATATTTCTTTTGATTTATCTCTTCCACTAAATTTAAATGCAATTTCATAATTTTCACTACTTGAAGTAAATGAAGAAAGAATAATAATTTTTCCTTTTAATCTTTCATATGATAATATATTAATATAATTTATTTTTGTTCCTCTATATAAAATTTTTTCTTCTTTATAAAAATTATTTGATTTAAAACCATAATTATTTAAACTATACATTAATCTTGAAGTATAATATGCAATTTTTTCATAAATATTATTATCTAATGTTCTTAACCAATTATTTAAATCACCATAAAATGTATTTTTTGTATATTCTTTAATTACTAATTTATCTAAAATTTCTAAATCTTTTGATAAATCAAAAGTTTTAAAACTATCTTTTAATATTTCTTTTTTAATTTTTAATTCATTTTCATCTTTTTCATTTATAAAAGTATTTAATTCCTTTTTTGCTTTATTATAAGTTTCTAAAGTTAAATTACCATAAAATTCTGATATTTTTTCATGTCTTTCATAATATTTATCTTTATAATCATAATATGTTATTATTTTTGTAAAAGGAAATTCTTTTGTTTCATTAGATAAAACATTTTCTATAAATTTTATTATTTGTTTTTGAGTATTATAAACACCTTTTATTTTATTATATTTTTTAGTTAAATTTATATATTTCTCAATTTTCATACAATAAATACAAACATTTTGAAAAAATTGTTCATATTTTTTTTCAATTAAAAAATCCATTACTTTCTCACATTTACTACCAGTTACAATTAAATTAAATACAATTCTACTATCATATTTCATATTTTTTTTTCTTATTTCTTTCATTACAAAATCTAATGATAAAATATTTGTACATAAAATAAAAGTTCCAGGTGTTTTTCTTTCAAATAAATCAGAATCATTATGTATTGATTTTATATATTTATCAATATTTTCATCATAATAAATTATATTTGCCATTTTTATATTTATATTTTTTTGATCTATTTTCCCATTTGGTATATTCATTATATCTATAAATGATTCTGCTATATTATATATTTTATTTATGTTATCCTCTTTTTTATTTTCTTTTTTATTTTTTTCAATTTTATCATTTTGGTATTTAAAATTTTTAATAAAATCATCTTTTTCTTTAAAAAATTTATGATTAAAATAATCTTCAAAAGAAATTCTTTCATCAGGACTTACTTTCAATAATTTTTCTATAAGATCATCTAAACTTTCTAAACCTGTTTTTTTTAGTATTTTTCCACTTAATATATCTTTATAAAGATTATATTCAGTATTTCCATAATATGGATATTCATCAAAAATTAAATAAAATAAAGTAACACCTAAACTATATAAATCAATTTTATAATTATAAGATTCACCATTTATTATTTCTGGAGCAGTAAATAATGGTGTTCCAACATTATTTGAATTAGAATTAATTGAAAATCCTTCAAATACACCATTATTTGTATCATAATAATATCTTGAAATTCCAAAATCTGCTAATTTTATTATACATTCACCATTTTCAAATTTTAAAAATAAATTTGAAGGTTTTATATCTCTATGCATAACTTCTTTTTCACGAAGTATTTTAAGTGCTTTATTTAAACCAATAAATTGATTTCTTATAAAATAAATATTTCTTTTTTCATTATTGTCTTTTAAATATTTTTCAAAATCAATATCACATAATTCTAATATTAAAATATATGCATTATTTGTTTTTATTACTTCATATATTTTAATTACATTTTCACATTTGCATTTATTTGTAATTTCAATTTCTCTTTTTATACACTCAATCAAATAATTTTTACCTCCTTTATTAACATCATATATTTTTAAAGCATATTCTTTTTTTGTATTTTTCTCTACTACTTTATATATTTCTGAAAAAGATCCAAAGCCTAATTTTTCTTTTTTTTCAAATCTTTTAAAAACATCTTCTATTTCATTAATTTCTATCATTAAATAAAAAACAATATTTAATTATAACATGAATATTAATTTAAAATTTGATATTATATTTATTATTAAAAAATTTAAAAAAAAAAAATTTAATTATTTATTTATAGGAAGGATGGAGATAATATTAAAATTATTAAAAATATTATAAAAAATATTAAAAAAGATATTAAAAAGTATTTTTTTAAGTTGTTCAAAAAAGTATTATATTATTAAAATTTTATAGATATTAATATTAATCGTTTTATATTGTTATTTCATTTTTTTATTTTTTTTATTAATAATTCTTTCTTTTGACTAATTTTATCTTGTTTGATCATCACATCCACCACCATCACTTTTACCATCACAAATAGCATTTCCACTCATAGTTAATATTAATCCACTAAAAGTAATTCCTTTACAACTTAAATCAGAAACTATAATATTATCACTACTTAAATTACTAATAACTTTACATTCAATATTATCACTCTCAATATTAGAATTAGTTATAATAGGAAGTGAACAAGTAACAATAGATTTCATTAGTGAAGTGAAAGTCATTATAATACTTAAAGCTAAAGTAATAACTCCTGATAATGAACCACTTATTTTAAATGTATATACACCATCATTACCACAAGAACTTGTTAGAATACTTCTTACTGTGAAAGTATTATCAGATGAAGATTGAGGAGTTCCTCCTTATGGACATGTCACTGAGGCTATTGACCCTGTTACTGTTTTAGTTAATCCTGTTACTTGTAATGTTGCACTTGAAAGAGTAACACCTGTTGCTTTACAAAATAATGAAACTTCTGTTTCTACTGTAGCAGATGTTGCTTGAAGTGTACAAGTTGTGGTAGTTGATGGATTTGTTGTTGCTGAGAATGTTGTTTCTGATGCTCCTCCTGTAAAAACTATTTTTTATATATTTTTAATATTAAAAAGAATAATTTAATTTTTTATTCATTATTTTATTGATAAATTAAGAATGAAATCAAATTAAAAATTAAAATGATAAAATTGAAATAAATCATTAATAAATATATTATTATTAAATATTATAATATTATATTTCATTTAATTACAAAAAACAATTTTTTATCTATTTTTTATTTTAATATACCAAAAATATTCATAAATATTTTAAAAATATATTTTTGCCATAATTTGCTAATATGAAAATTATTTTTAAAAATATATATTTAAATTATAAATTAATGTATTTTATATAAGGATTGAGAATAATATTTAATCCCTAATAAAGATTTAAAAAACAAATCATTAAAATAATAACATAAATAAAAAAAACTATTATTTTCATAAATAATAAAAAAATGAAAAAAAATATAAAAAAGATAATATATTTAAATTAATTGAAAATCTTAAATTTTTATAAAATTAAAAAAAAGAATAAAAAAATGAATGAAAATTCAAAAGAAGAGAATGATGGACTTGAGAAATTAGATAATCAAAAAGAAAAATTAGAAAATGACTCAATTATGAAAGAAAATGAAAAAAAAGAAAATGAAAAAATAGAAAATGACTCAATTATGAAAGAAAATGAAAAAAAAGAAAATGAAAAAATAGAATATGACTCAATTATGAAAGAAAATGAAAAAAAAGAAAAAGAAAAAATAGAATATGACTCAATTATAAAAGAAAATGAAAAAAAAGAAAAAGAAAAAATAGAATATGACTCAATTATGAAAGAAAATGAAAAAAAAGAAAATGAAAAAAAAGAAAATGAAAAAAAAGAAAATGAGTTAAAAAATGAAGAATTTAATAAACAATTTGAAGAAATAATAAAAAAAAAAGAAGAATTAGAAGAATTATTAAAAAAAGAAAAAGAAAATCAAAATAAAAAAGAACTTGAATTAAGAGTAATTGAAATTACAAAAAGATATCAAGAAATTAAAAGAGAAAAAGAAAAATTAGAACAAAAACAAAAAGAAAATGAAGAATTAAAAATATTAATAAAACAAAATCAAGATCAATTAAAAGAAAAAGAAGAAGAATTAAAAAAAAGAAATGAAGAATTAAAACAAAAAGAAAAAGAAATTAATCAAAATAATAATACAGAAATTAATATAATTATTGGAGAAGTTAATATTTTAGATTTAACAAAAGAATGTAAATTAATAAATTCTGAAAAGATTCCAAATGATACACTAATTATATATAATGGACAAAATATAAAAACACCATATAAATTTCAAAATAAAGGTAAACATTCTATTAATTATATATTTCAAAATAAAGTTTCAAATATGAGTTGTATGTTCTATATTTGTTCTTCTTTAACTTCTTTAAATTTATCTAATTTTAATACTAATAATGTTACTAATATGAGTGGTATGTTTTCTAATTGTTCTTCTTTAACTTCTTTAAATTTATCTAATTTTAATACTAATAAGGTTAATGATATGTGGAGAATGTTCTCTGATTGTTCTTCTTTAATTTCTTTAAATTTATCTAATTTTAATACTAATAATGTTAAAGATATGAATCATATGTTCTCTTCTTGTTCTTCTTTAACTTCTTTAAATTTATCTAATTTTAATACTAATAATGTTACTAATATGGGTGGTATGTTCTCTTATTGTTCTTCTTTAACTTCTTTAAATTTATCTAATTTTAATACTAATAATGTTACTAATATGAGTGGTATGTTCTCTGATTGTTCTTCTTTAACTTCTTTAAATTTATCTAATTTTAATACTAATAATGTTAAAAATATGGGTGGTATGTTTTATAATTGTTCTTCTTTAACTTCTTTAAATTTATCTAATTTTAATACTAATAATGTTACTAAAATGAATAGTATGTTTGAGCAGATTCAAAAATCTTGTAAAATAATTGAAAATGATAATAAAATTAAATCAGAATTAAAACAAACTAAATATTATTCAAATTGTAATTTCTTTTAAAAATATTAAATAATATTAATTAGAACTAAATTTAATTTTTAGGTTTATAAAGAACAATTTAATTTTCTTTGTTTAATTGAATAAATCATTATTTTTTCTTATTCTTTTTTTTTAAACTAAAAATTAATTAATATTATAGTAAAATGAATTGAGTAGTTGAATTCAATTCAAAAATTAAATTATTAATTTTTATTTGAAGATTAATAAGGAATATCAACAACTACACTCATTGGCGGACTCACTATTGATACATCACCTATTGAATCTATAGGGTTTGATGTAGGTATTTCCTTTACAGGAGTTGGAATTTGTGTAGTTTCCGTTATAGGTAAATTATTATCAACTATAGGTTCTGTAGTATCAGGAGAAATTGGATTTACTGATTCAACAGTATCCATTGGACCAGATATATTGACACTTTCTACTGCTCCACCAGGTCCTGTTTGTGGTTTATTACTAACTGCTCTCTTAGGATTTTCATATGGTGCTCCTACTTCTACAGAATTTATATCAATTGGCACCCCATCATCTTCTTCTGGTTCACTTTCTTCATCTGTATCTTCATAAAAATCTGTAATATCAATTTTTGGTATAGTCCTTTTTGCAGTTGATGATGAACTCGTAGTTTTAACTTTATTGCTTTTTGTTTCTTTCTCACTCTCTTCTTCTAATTCTGACTCTTCTGCTAAACGATCCGCTTCTTCTTTATACTCTTTTCTAAGTTCTGTTATTCTATTGCTATATGCTTTAACAGTATTTGTCGGTTCATAATCCTCTTCACCATATAATAATTTATGCATTTTTTTAACTGTTGTAGTTAATGTATTTGGAACTATGCAGTTACCATGTTTACCCATATCTTGCATAATTAAATTTGCAGTTTCTGGAAAACCTGTCATTGCTGTTAACTTTACACTTTTTATACTACTTGCATATTCAAATAATTCCATTAAATCAAAAGAATAAGCCATTAGAGGAAGAACCTTATCAATAATTTTTCTTACGGTATCCAAGTCCATTTGTTTTGCTTTTATAATGCACTGTTCAATAACTTTTCCACAAACATCACAAACAATAGAGCTGACTATTGATTTACATTGAACAATATTTTTAACCCTTGTGTATTTCTTCATGCTGTTCCTCCTGAATTTCATTTATGAAAAAGCCACGAATAAAGCTATTTGATTTTAATGCGCAGTTATCAGCATATCTTTTTGCATCCCTTATGTCATGGAATTGTTTTTTCAAATTATCAATGAACCGATATTTCTTTTCAGCCATATCAATTTCATATATTGACACAGAATATATCATATCTTCTCCATTTGTTTAAGGTGAGATTTCAGTATACATCTTAACAAATATCGCTGTTTTCCCTTGTGTACCCGTACTTCTTTTCGACAAAAGTATAATATTCTGGTGTTCCGTAAGGGATATTATAATATTTTGTTTCATCACC
>JAJJLH010002768.1:0-13885 GCA_023806865.1 Isotricha sp. YL-2021a | reverse complement strand
TTTTATAAAAAACTGTCGCTTGTAATATACTTGAAAATTAGAAAAAATCAATTGATTTATTTAAAATATCATTGTTGTTTTTTCTTTTTTACTTTTCTTTTCTGGGTGATATTCTTCAACTTTTTGATAATCGATTTCGTAATTTATACGGAATAATTTCCTAAAATAATATGGTATAACCCAAATAAATTTTCAAAAACCTTGCCTGAAATATTTTTTATCTAAAATTTCTTTTATATTCATTCAACTTACAATCTTTTTATCATTTTTATGATTCTCTATATATTTGTAGATATCCAAATTTTTTCCATTTTTCATAAGTTTTATTATAATATAAGTGAGATAATTTTATTTTACTTAAGAATTTATGAAAGTATTATTGATAATATTATTGTGTATATGATGAATATTTGCTATATATTACGCTGGTAAGGCTGCATATAGATTAATTTTCTTAAATATGAAACAAAAACATACTCTCAAGCAGGCAGAAAACTTAAGATTCATACAAGTGAAATTAGAAAAAAAAGCTGTAGCAAAGTCGTGAGATATTGAAGCTACAGACCATACTCAGCAAATGAAAGACAACATTGAAGTAATGAATCAAGTATTCAAAAATTTCTATTGTATATATGAAGATAATTGGAAAAATAGAGTATTTTGAAATAATTACATAAGCATGGAACTTGTAGTAGAAAAAGAAACAATAAAATACTTTTTATGAATACCGAAAGAACATGTTTCAACAGTAAAAAAAATGATTGCAGCATTTTATCCTACGGCTTTCATAGAAGATTGTTCGGCTCCACTGTTTTTGGAGGCATGAAAATTTATGGCGTGAGGGCATTTTATCCTACAAAAAATAAATTTAATAATTGTTTATAATATTATAATTTATTACAACATATGTTATCAAATCACTAAATTAATAAAAATAGTGTTCAATAAAAGAGCAATACATTATTTTTATAAAAAACACTAAAATTATTAATTGAAATACTATTTTTTCATTTATATCATTTTTATAAAACAATAATAAAAGATATCTTTCAATTTACAAATAAAAAATATCAAAACAATAAAAAAAAACTAAATATACTAAATTTCTTTTCAAACATTTTTTAATTTTTTTTTTTAATAAATCTTCCATGTAATCTAGGTTTTAGTAATGCAACTTTTGATCTTCCATAATATTTAGTTACAATTGGTATTTTTCCTTTACGAAATATTTGTTTAATTTTATATTTTAAAATTTTCATTGTTCTAATTTTCCAATTATATTTCCCAATATTATTTTTTTTATACATATCTTTAAAAGACTCTAATAAAATTTCTTTTTCTTTTTCTTCAAATATTGAATTTTGACTTTGAGAATTTGAAGTGTCCTTTGTTAAATTATTTGAATTTGATTTATTTAATTTTTCAATTTTGTTTATTATAATTTCAGATTGATTTAAAGATGAATTTATTGAGTCAAATGTTTTCATTAAGTAATAAAATATTAAATTAATGTTATTTCTTGAGTAAATGATTATTTCTTTTGGGGAAAAATTATTAAATGAAAATGTATTTGTATTTACCTTCATTTTTTATTTTTTTTTACTTGTGTTTTTTTTTTTCGAATTATTTTAAGGGAAATTTGTTTTAGTTTTAAGATTTTAATTTTTATTTTTTTTTTGTATCTTTCATATCAAACTTCAAAGATTTTTTATATTTTCTTTTTTTTTTTCTTTTTGTTTGTTTTTTTTGTATATTAGTGTATAATGTTTTATAAAAAACTCATAATTTTTTTCTTGGTTTTTTGTTAATTTCTTTTTGATTTATTATATCAATTAAATAATTAATATTAAAAATAAATAAATTCACAAACCAAAAGATTAAATATAAAAAGCTTGTGGTTGATAAAAAAATTTTTGTGGTGGATTTTTGTTTTATTAAAAAATGGTTTTAATGAATTTGAATTAATTTGATTGAGAATTTATTTATTTTTATTTTGATATATATTTATTCTTCTTTTAGAAATGTCATTTTTTAACAATTTAATGTTATTGAATTAAGAAAAATTTTTATATTTTATATTATATGAATGATATAATAAAATTTATTTATTTTTAAAGTATTTTATTTTTAAATTTTTTATTTCTCAAATGTTTCATTAATAAAAATAAATTAAAATATAATAATAAATCATATTATTTATCAAATCTTTTTATTTTAATATTTCCAATAAATAGTCAACTATTAAATGGCATTTCAAATTGGGAAAATATTTAAAAAGTTATATATATATAATTAATTTTAATTTTTCCCATATTATTCTATTATATTTTATATTATATATATATATATTAAAAATACATTCTAATTATGATAGATTTGATATTACTTTTCAATATAAAAAGAAATATTCATAATTATTTAATGATTATAGAATTAGGATTTTTAAAATCAAGAATAAAATATTTCATTCTTATATTTATTCTAATTCGGTAGATTTAAAATAACATGTTTATTATTTTTTTTTTCATAATTTATCTTTTCTTCATTAAAAAAATAAAAATCAAAATAATCAGTATCAAGAATAATATGTCTTTTATTTATATCAAAAAAACTATATTCCAATAATTGAATTTTAAAGAGACTTTTATAATAATATATTATATCAGTTAAAAAAGAAATAGATTTGAATTTTTTATATATTGCTTTTGCTTTCTCTAATCCTTTTTTTTTACAATAAATTTGAAAACATAATCTATAATTTTTCTTTTTTTTAGTATGAATTTTACTTAAAAAATATTTACGTGTTTTTGGAGAAGAATTAGGAACATTATTATAATATTTTTTTTTTTCTGATAAAAATTTTTTATAACAAAAATTAATACTTCCTGAAATTAATTTAATTTTAGGAAAATTAAATTCAGAATGATAATTATTTGAATTATTTCCTACATTATTATTATCTAATTTAATATTTGAATTATTAACATTACTATTAACATTACTTAAATTATTTGGAGTAAGAGTAGAAAAATTTTTACTATTAAATAAATTTTTATAAATATTATCATTATCTTCAAATTTAAAAAATTGAATTAAAAACTTTTTAAATAGTAAATCATTACAAAAAGAAACAATAAATTTACAAAGTAATAAAATAATTTTCATAAATCCTCCAATATTACAAATAGCTTCAGGAATTTTTTTATAACTTCTTTCATAAATTTCAATTTTATTAGTCAATCTAATTTTAACAGAATAAAAATTATTTTGTTCTCTATAATCAATAGTAGATTCATATTTATCTAAAGCAATATTTTCTTCTAATTTTTTATCTTCAAAAAGATAACCTGAATCAGTAATTACTTGAATTTTTTTTAAATAAACCCATAAATCTTGATATTGATTAATTGAAAAAGAAGTAAAAAAATTTTTTCCATATTGAGAAAAAGGTTTTGCAAAATCAGTATTAGTAATAATTAAATCAGTCATAAAAGCACCAAAATATCCATCTTTTAATTTATCATTAATTTCATTTATTGATTTACAAGAAAAATTATTTTCAGTAGTATTTTTACATTTACTAAATTGAAATATTAAATATCTCCAATCAATTTCTCCAAAATCTCCTTTTAAAATAATATTACTTTCATTTAAACAATATAAATTTTTCATACCAATAGCTTGAAAATAATTAGGTAATATTGAAATATCTAATAAATTACATCTTGTAAGTTTTAAATTAGTTATATCTATTTTTGAAATTCCATCTTTATTTCTTTTTGTATCATGAATTGATGCATTTAAATAATAAATTGATTCATCAATATAATTTGTATAATTTTGATCTTGTAAACTTAAAGCAAAAATAAAAGAATTTGTTGAAATATTTTCTATTCTTGATTTATAACTATTATTTATTGTTGTTAATACTATTAAATTTTGATGAAGTAAAACATCTTTTGATAATATTATTATTATTGTTAATGATAAAAGAAATGCTATTATTGTAAATATTGAACCTAAGTATGTTTTATATTTTTTTTTCCCATTTATATGAAAATGAGCTGTTTTTCCAAATATATCAACTTTTAAAAATAACTTTAAGAATTTTTTCATTTTTTTTTTTTTTCTTTTTTTTATTTTTTTTTATATTTTGTTTATATAATATTTTTATATAGTTTTTTGTTTTTATTTTTTGTTTTATTTAGTTAAAGATTTAATTTCTATTTTGTTTTTTGAATAATGTCTGAAAAAATGATTGATATTTATTTTTATTTTTTAATATTTCTTATATTTATTTTTTAAAAATGAGTTTTGGTTTAGAACAGGTAAAAATACTTTCTTTTCATTCTGATTGGATTGCATCAATTTTACTTCTTGATTCAAATGATATTATTTCAGGTTCATATAATGGAGAAATTATTATTTTTCAAAATAAAATTTTTTCAATAAAATTAAAAGATAAATTAGATTATTGTATAAGATATTTAACAAAATTAAAAGAAAAAAATCAAATATTAATTTCATCTTTAAGTATTTTAATAATAATAGAATTAAATAATAATAATACACAATTTAAAATTATACATAACTTAAAAACACTTAATGGTTTTGTAAGAAATTCAATTTATTTAAATAATATTAATAATAATAATAATATAAATAATAATATAGTTTGTTGTATAAATGATACAATACAAATATTTCAAAAATTAATTATTAATAAAAAAGAAATATATCAAAATTTAATAAATTTTAAAGATAATTCTAAAATTGATTCTTTGTTACAAATAAATAATGAATTAATTACAACTTCATTTTATAATATTAATATTAGATTTTGGGACTTAATAAATTTTAAAAATAAATTTACTATAAATAATATAATGTGTTCATGTTATCAGAATTCAATACAAAAATTAAATAATAATATAATTGCAATTGGAAATTCTTGTATGAATGGAAATATATATTTAATAAATATTATAACCCATAAATTAATTGGTAATTATAAAAGTAAAAATTCTTTTGTTTCTTATTCTTGTATTAAAAAATTTTCAAATGATATTATAATTTGTGGTGAATGTATTAATAATAAAGAAATATATATTGAAATATTTAAAATAAATAATATAAATGATGATGATAAAATTAATATTAAAAGTATAGGAATTCAAAAAGTAGAACATAATAAAATAATATCAGATATTATAATAACAAAAAATAAAAAAATAATAACATCATCATATGATCATAATATTATAATCTTTAATACAAAATAAGAAAAATATTTTAAAAAAAAAAATTATAAAAATTTAATTAAATATAATATGAGGACATTCACTTATAATATCATTTTTATCATTACCAAAAATACTATTTAACAACATTTTAACTTCAATAACATTATTATATTTTTCAACATTAATTCCAATTTTTCTCATACCATCAATAGTAAGTTTATTATTAATAAAATTAAGACTAATTAAATTTTTATTATCTCTTATTCCTTTTGAAATTTCATTTATAATATTATCACTTAAACCAACATTTTTAATTTCTAAAATTGCTAAACATTTATTAAATCTTAAATATTCTTTTAAATTTTTAAAACCATTTTCATCATTTCTATTTTCACCACAACATAAATGTTTTAATCCTTGATTAACTCTTAAAGAAGAAATAATATTATCAATTCCTTTATTAGTAAAAAAATTACCATTAAAAGAAAAATATAATAAAGTTTTATTTTTACGTAACATTTCATTTATTTTTTGTGAACAATTATCACATAAATTACAATAATTAACCATTAAATATTCTAAAGTCTCATTTTTAATTAAAGAATTACATATTTTAATCATTCCTTCTGAACCAATTTTATTTGATGCTAAATTTAAATGTTTTAATGTATTATTATTAGATAAAAATTCTGAAATTTTTTCTCCTCCAATTTCACCAATTTTATTTGATTGAATTTTAATAAGTTTTATTTTAGAATTTAATTTAATTAAAGAATCAAAAATTATTTTTGTTTCTTCATCATCAATTTGATTATCTGTTAAATATAATTGAGATAAATTTGGTAATTGTAATAAACAATTAATTAAACTTATGTTAATTATATTATGTGCCAAATCTAATGATTTTAAATTTGGATTTTGAGAATTAAATTTAAAAACTAATTTTTTATTATCAATTGAAAATCTTATTAATTTCATTAATTTATTATTTTTTCCTCCATTTATCATATTAATAATTGAATCTTTTGACATTTTATTCCCATAAAATTTAATTTCAACACACCAATCAAATAATTTATAAGTTTCTTCATCAATTTCAGTACATAAATTAGAACAAAAATTTAATTTTAAAAAATTTTTATTTTTATTTAAAGCATTAGATAATAATTTTAAACCAAAATTTGTTATTTTATTATTTTCAATATTTAATTCCATTAAAGTATTATTTTTAATTAAACCTTCTGCAATATATTTTACTCCTTCATCTAAAATTTTATTTGAATTTAACATTAATCTTTGTAATCCAATTGATTCAGGTAAACATTTTCCTAAATAAAAACCACATTTTTCATTTAATAAATTATGTCCTAAATAAACTTTTCTTAAACTTATTTTAGGAAATATTTTTTCTGATAATATTTTAATACCTTTTTCACTTATTTTATTCTGATCAAGATTTAAATCTTGAATATATATATTTTTATATAAAGCATTTGATAAAACTTCAATATCATCATCATTTAAATTACATTGACTCATTGAAATTTGTGTTATTTTTTTATTTTGTAAAATCCCTTCATATAATTCATTTATTCCATACCCTGATAAAGAATTATTATTTGATATATATATTGATTTTATATTATAATTATTCATTAATATTCTATTTAAATAATAATAATTATCTTGATAAATATCAAAAGGATAAAAATCAATTATTTTTATATTATTTAAATTTTCACAATTTATAAAAAATTGTTTTTGTTCTTCTAAAGTAATTTTTCCTGATATTGAAAAAATTTTATTTGTATAATGTGTATTTAAAAATTTAGAATAAGCAATTAACCCTTCATGTGATATAAAATTATTTGAAAAATCTAATTTTGTAAATTTATCATATTTAGTATCTTTTAATATACTACAAAATTCAATAATACCAGCATTAGAAATATAATTATTTTTAAATGATATTTTTTTAATTGAATTATTTATTAATAAACTTTTTGCTATTGAAATTATACCTTTTTCTACTATTTTATTTCCAGTTAAATCTATTTTTTCAATTGAATTATTTTTTATTATTCCATTTGATAAATATTCACTTCCTTTATCTCCAATATAATTATATGATAAATTTAATTTTTTTAAAGTACAATTTTCTTTAGAAATTAATTCTGATATTTTTTTAATTCCATTATCAGAAATTGAATTTGATGCTAAATTTAAAAAAGAAATTGGAATTGATGTTATAATTTGTAAACAATTATTAGATAAATCTAATCTTTGTAAATGAGATATATCAATATCAAATTTATTATCTTTAATTAATCTTCCATTTAAATAAAATTCAATAATATTTTTTTTATTGTGTAAATATTTATTTAATAAATTAATTGATTCTTCATCATCAAAACGAAAATTTAACAATTCAATTTCTTTAATTTGTGAATTATTATTTTTATCTAAATGTTCAATTATTCTTTTTGTAATTTCTCTTTCATATTTTTTATCATGATATTTAATTTGTATTTTAAGTGAATTAGTTTTAAAATTAATTTTTGTTAAAAAATCAAGAAAAATATCTAATAATTCTTCATTTAAATATTTAATATAAAAAGATAAAAGAATAAATTGTTGTTTTAAAGAAATTTTTCTTAATAAACGTTTAAATAAGGAAATATTTGTTAAAGTATTTGAAAATCTTAATGAAAATTGAGTTAATTGATGCGTTTGTACAATTAATTGAATTAAATTTTGAAGATCATTATCATTAATATCAAAAGATGTAAAATCTAAAGAAAAATTTTTTGGTATGTATGTTTCTCCATTTAATAATTCGTTTTTAAAAAATTTTTGGACATATACTATATTTTGATATCCTTTTTCTGAATTTTTTGATTTAGTTTTTTTTAATTTGTTTAGTAAACTTTTCATTTTTTAAATATGATTTAATATTGTTTTATTTAAAAAATAATTAATAAATTAATTAAAAATAAAATAATTTTATATTTAAATTTTTTATGACACCTAATTTTTTGAAAATTAAAATTAAATTAGGGAAAAAAGAGAATAATATTATTATTTGATAATATTTCAAAAAAATATATAATAAAGAATTAATTATAATTTAAAAATAAAAATAAAACAAAATAAAATATTAATAATCAAAAAAAATTAATGGAAAAAAAATCAATTGAAAAATTTCATAGTTATTATGCTCCATTATATATTCTTAAATATAAAAAAAACTTAAAAAGAATTTTTATATCTCGTTTAAAAACAATTAACATAAGCAAAATACTTTTTTTATCAAATTCAACATATTTAACAACATCATATGACACAATAAATCAATATAAAAACCTAAATTTAAATGATAAAATAACAACAATATATGAAACAAATGACATAACAAACATAATAGAAATAGAAAATGAAAATAAAAACAAAAATGAAATTTTAATAGCATATTCAATATCAAATATTCTAAAAATATATTCTTTAAAAGAAAAAAAAATTATTTCTTTATTTGATGATCATGAATGGGCAATAACTTCAATATTAGAATATTCTCTTAATAAAATATTAACATCAGCAAATGATAAAACAATAAAATTATTTAATATAAAAGAACAATTTTGTATAATGAATATTTTGGCTCATTCATGGAGTATAAATAAAATAATTAAATTAAAAAATAATTATATTTCAAGTTGTTCTTGGGATAAATCAATTAAAGTTTGGGAATTAAATGAAGGTTTTTTAATAAGTGAATTAATTGGTCATTTTGAAAATGTAAATGATATAATTGAATTTAAAGAAAATTTAATTATTTCTGTTTCTGAAGATTTAAGTATTAGATTTTGGGATTGGAAAAATGAAAAATGTATTTTTATTATTGAAAATGCTTGTTTTGATTCTATTTTAAAAATTGTTTATTTAAATAAAAATGTTTTTATTACTTATAGTGATGATGGTTTTGTTAAATTTTGGGATTTTGAAAATAAAAAAATAATTCAAATTTTTGATTGTGATGGTTTTTATATTAAATATATTTGTAATATTAAAAATTCTGTTTTTGCTATTTGGATTAATGGAATTTTTGTTTTTTCAAATGAAAGAAATTTAAATTTATTATAAATTATATTTATTTTATTAGATTTTTTTGATAAAAAATGTTTATGCATTTAAAATTTATATATTTAATTTAACTATTTATAATTATTTTTTTTTTTCTATTTTTATAAAATTAGAATTAAAAATAATATAATACTAATACATAAAAGAGTAATAAAGCATTTTATTTCTCCTTTATTTTTAGTTTGTAATAAAGTTGATAATTTATCCATTGCATAATTCATTTGATTTTGTGTTTTATCCATTCCTTCATCCATTTCTTTAATATAAACTTTTTGTTCATCAATTGTTTCATTTATTAATCTTGCATTATTTTTTATATTAATAACTGCAGATTCTATTTCTTCTAATTGTTCATCTTGTTCTTTTATAATTTGTTCATGATCCATTAAATTTATTTAATTAAAAATAATAAAATATTATGAATAAAAAAAATAAATGAATATAATAATAAAAAGTAAAAAATAACAATTTTTTATAACACATTTAAAAAAAAAATCATAAAAAACAAAAAATAAAAAAATAATATATACATTAAAATAAAAAATGAATTCAGTAATTCGTGGACTTGATAAAAGTCAATTTGTTTCATTTGCTCAAAAACTTTCAAAAAATAAATTTCAAAACAATCATTCAATAATAAAAACAGAATCATCATCTAAAATAAATACAAAAAACAATAATTCAAATTTAATATATTCAAATATAGTTCCTTCAAAAGAAAGAAGTCGATCTTTAAATCAAATGATGTCAAATGTTTTTAAACAACAAAAAATAAAAAATGAAAAAAAAGAAAATGATTTAGAAGAATTAGTAAATGAATTAGATTCAAATATTAAAATATATGAAAGTAAAAGATTAAATGAAAATTCTTTTTGTTCTGATATAAGTGATGATTTATCAATTATTAATAAAAATTTTTCAAGAAGAGATTCTAATTATTCAATTGAAAGTAATAGTGATAAAAAAAGTTTTATTTCTTGTTCTTCTTCTCCTTATTCAATTAAAGTTTTTGAAAGTTTTATAAATAGAAATAAAAACTATATTAATAATAGTAATGAAACAACAAGACCAAATTCAAGTAAAACATCATATAATAGTAATACTAATAATTCAATTAATAATTATTCAAATATTAATAATAATAATATTTATAATAATTATAATATTTGTAATAATATTAATAATAATAATTTATTAAATGATGATATCACAAATAATTTTTTATTTGATAATCAATTAACTTCTCATAATAATATTACTTCTGTAAATAATAATTTTGATTATAATATATCAAATAATAGTTTTAATACTTTTAGAAGTCGAGGAAAACCAATTTTAAATAATATCAATAATAATTCTAATTATATTAATAATTTAAATAGGAATAATTATATTGATACTTCTTATTTATCAAAAAGAGATAATTCTAAAAAATATTTTCCTAAATTAAAATTTTCAAATACTTCATTTTCAAAATTACCTTTAAATACTATTAATGTTTCAAATAAAAATCTAACATTAAATGCTGAAAAAAATACTTTAGAAGGATATTCAAAATTAAAACAAAGTTCAAGTCAAACAAATATTTTAAATACATCAAATAATTCAACTGAAAAATTCTCTTCTAAAACTTTAAATACATCATCATCTACAAATGATATAAATAAAATAAATAAAAACAGTACAGTAATTCAATTAGAAGATTTAATAGTTTTAGAAGAAAAATTATATCATATATTAGATAATTTTTCAAATATTAATTCATTATCTAAATTATGTATTGAATGGTGGAATTTTTATACTTATACAACTTTTGGAGGAAAATTTGAAATTTTTTTTCCTAATTCAATTAGTCAAAATCATCAAATTGCTCATGAAAATTCAATATTAGAATTATTATCTATTATTATATTATATGAAACAATTAAAGATAATAAAATTAGCCAAAGTACTTTATTAAATTTAAAAAATTTATTAACTGAAATACATCAAAATTATTTAATAACATGTGATTATGTTTTAAGTACAATAAATGGAAATAATTTAAATGAAAATATTTGGATTAATAAATTACAAAATATAATAATATCAAAAATAAATCATACAATAATAAAAAATGAACATATGAATCAATTAAAAAAAGGAAATAATTCAATATCAAAAATAATAAAATCAATAATGAAAAATTATTCAATGAATTACATGCCTTAGCAAAGCAGTACAAAACAACCGAGGCGATACAGCATTTCTGTATTTATAAAAATTTCCCTGTGGATGTACGGCACAATGCTAAAATACATCGTCTTACATTGATGCATTATTTTCAGAAGCACCCCAGCAAAGTTTTAAAAGTTTAAAAGGTACTGGATAAAGGCTCTTCTTGAGGGTTCACATGAAAAATAAGAAAATGAACTGAGCCAAAAATATAAGGAAAAGAAGAATGTACGCCAGTTTATAGAATTTGTTTTGTGGTCGTACAACTGTAGAAAGTTCTTTTTTTTTACGAAAATCGAAGCAGTTTGTAATATCTTTGGGCGCTGTCATACCATTATTAAAAAAAAGAATTTAGAAGGCTGCAAGCAAATTTTCTAAATGGTAGGCGTGACTTCCCTTCACATAAAAGTAGTTGTATTCTAATCCTTTAAAAAAGAGAATAGACTCTTTTAGCGAAGGAAAGGTTGCGATACAATTTGCTTTTACGCCTGAATCTGCCAATCCTTTTTCAATATCTGCCGCGAAATCGCCTATACAAACAAACCTATCTTGGGGATGAATCGCTATATACGAAGCTATTTGTTGATGGAAAAAGGAACTTTGTTCCCCAAGTTCTGCCATGCTTCCCAAGCAATAACACACGGGATGATTACTTTGTTTCTCTCGATAAAAGTGCTGTAAACTATCTTTAAAAGCCCATGGGTTAGCATTGTAGCAATCTAAAAAAATATGCTTGCCCTTTATGTGTTGCCATATGCCTCGATTTTGCAGGGGAGTCCATTGAAGAAGGCGCGTTTGTATGAGCTCGGGTGTGATGCCTTCATCGAGTGCAATTTTTATAGCAAGCGCAAAAGATTGTACTGCAGCGTTTCCTAATAAAAAAGGAAGATGAAAATGCTGTTGCAATAAGGTAATCTCCCAGCCTGTTTGAGAGGGAATAACTTTATAAAAATTTTCAGATATCGATGTTTCTAAAAATTCAAACGTGCGAATTTGTTTATTTTTTTCAAGTAAATATCCCCATTTTTTAGGATAATAAATAGACGTTTTTGCGCAATTTAATAGCTTTAGTTTTTCTTTTGCGATCGTTTCAAAATCCTTAAAATATTCCAAATGAACAGGACAAACATTAAGCAAAATTGCAATATCTGGGTGGATAATTTCACCTAATATATCCATTTCATTTTTTTGATTAATACCGACTTCAATCACTGCATTTTTGTGTTGATCAGGATCAATTTTTGTAAGCGAAAAAGGGATACCTAAATGATTATTAAAATTAAGAGGTGTTTTAAATGTTCCTGGCCCCAGTAGCGTTGCTAAAAATTCTTTTGTAGAGGTTTTCCCGCAACTTCCTGTAATGGCAAAAATTTTTGTAGAGGTCAAGGTGGCCCGATAATGTTGGGCTATAGATTGGAAAGCTTTTAGCGTATTTTTGACTTTTAGTTGAGGCAAAGAACAATCAGAAATATAATCTTCAACAACCGCCGCAGAGGCTCCAATTTCTTGTGCTGTTTTTACATAAAGATGTCCATCATTATGTCCATTTTTTATCGCAAGAAAAATACGTTTTACGGAAGGGAAAACAACGCTCTTTTTTTCACAATAATCTACGATTTTTGTCCACAATCGCGGTGATCCAAAACTGTTAGTAACCTTGTTTTTAACAATGGCACGCGCAATTTTCTCCGGACCTAATGTGCTTGGATGCGCTGGATTCATCTCAGGAACGATCGTTGTCATCCCTAGTGCTGGATTGTACAGCGAAAAAACAGGTAATAAGGGAAGATCCACTTCGCCAGGCTGAATATCAAATGTGGCTTTCAAGGCATCTATTTGATCGTTAAATTCGCCGTACGTGTACATAGCTCCTTTAGGGCGCCCCGTTGAACCTGAAGTAAATAGCACTGCGGCTGTCTCATTTTTATCTTGCTCAGGAATCGATCGACAAACAAAATTCTTTTTCAGTAATTTATCTTTCAACCACGGAGATAAAAAAACAGCTGATTTAAAATGTACAAACGGCTTTAAAAGTCTGTAAACAAGCCATGCACCAGGCCCTCCAATAAAAATTTCAGGCTTTGTATTTTTTGCACACTTGATAAAATTTCTGAAACCCATACCAGGATCTATGATTACCGGAATTGCACCCAAGCGCAGCATTGCAAAAACAGTCATAAGCAGATCTTCCCCGGGCGCCAGCATAATAAGTACTTTCTTGCCTCGAGAAACTTGGTGCATAAAAAGGTATGTCGCCCATAGATCCACACCGTAATCCATCGCTTTAA
>JAJJLH010002767.1:0-13908 GCA_023806865.1 Isotricha sp. YL-2021a | reverse complement strand
TTGGTTTTTCTTTTGGAATTAATTTTGGTCCTTCTGGATCTTTAATAATATTAATAAGTGTTTCACCATAAAAAGTAAAATATGGATTTATTAATAATTGGAAATTATCATTAGGATAATTTTCTACTAATAATTCTTTATCAAAAAATTCAATTGGAATATCAAAATCTGGATAACAATAAAAATGAATTTCTTTATATTCTTTAGGAGGAATTACTGGTTCAATTGGTAATCCTGTTTCAGGATCAATTTCAACTTCTTTTTCTTCTTCTCCTTCTTTTTTTTCTTCTTCACCTTCTTTTTTTTCTTCTTCTCCTTCTTTTTTTTCTTCTTCTCCTTCTTTTTTTTCTTCATCTTTTTTTTCTTCATTTTCTTCTTTTTTTTCTTCTTCTTCTCCTTCTTTTTTTTCTTCTTCTCCTTCTTTTTTTTCTTCTTCTCCTTCTTTATTTTCTTCTTCTCCTTCTTTATCTTCTTCATCTTTTTTTTCTTCTTCTTCAACATATAAACCTTCAGCTTTTAATTTTTCAATTTCTTCTTCTTTTCTTTTTCTTTCTTCTTCTTCTTCTCTTTTTCTTTCTAATTCTTCATGATAATTATCATAAATTTCTTTTTCAACATATGAAGTTCTCATTTCAACAACATCAATTTCTTCTTTAAAATCATTATCTTGAGGAGTAAATTTTTCATTGTATTTAACAAAAACTTTCATATCATCAATATTTTTTTTTTCATAATCAGATTCAATTGTATTATATTTATAATAAATTGTATCATAATGTTCAATTGGAATTTTATCAAGAGCTTTTGATATTTTATCAATTGTATATGAACCTTTTGTTCTACAAATAAATTCTTTTTCTACTAAAAGTGAATTTTCTTTTGTTAAATTTGTAATTAACATTTGATCAATGTCTAAAAAATATTCTTCTTCTTTTTTTATTAATTTATCATATTTAAATGATTCTGATATTAATTTAAAAAATTGTTGTTGACCTCCAATTTGAGTTCCATTTGAAAACATTATCAAAGGATGAGTTTTTTTTAATATTCCAAATAAATTGCATATGTCTTCACAATAATTTTCCCATTCGTTTGGACTTTTTAATACTATTGTAAAACGGGAACTTGGATATAAATTTGCTATGTTTTCTGCTACTATTATACATTCTGATGTTTCTTCACTGTTTGGTCTTCCTGCTATTATTATTGATGTCATATTTTTTTTTTTAATTATGAAATTTTATAAAGGAGTTATTATTTAATTAAATTATTTTTTTTTTATTTTTATTTTTTTTTTTTTTTGAAATGTTTTTTTTTATTTTATTATAAAATTTTATAAAAATTAAATTTTTTTATTGTTTTTTTTTTTGGTGTTTTTAATTGGGGAAATATGTTTATTTAAAATTAAGAATATAAATAATGAATATAATAAATTTAAATCTTCAAAGCTAAAAATAAATAATATATTTTTAATTAAATTTAAAAAATATATATTAGAATAAATAATTAATTTTTTAAATATAATTTTTATATTTTTTATTTTTTTATTTTTTTATTTTCCAAATATGTCTGAAGATAATATTTTATCAAATATTAAATCAATACAAGAAAACTATTTAACATTAAATAAAGATTTCCAACAATTACAATCAATGGAAAATAAATCAAATGAAACTTTATCATATTCAATGGGAACATATACAAAAATAAAAAATTCCCTTTCAAAAAATTTCGTTTTATTAGATCAACTAATAACCAAAATAGAAGAATCCCAATATAAAGAATCACACGAAGTAAAAAATAAATTTATATATAAAAAATTATATAACATTAAAAAAATAATAAATAAAAAAAATAGAAAGAAATAAAACAAATATTTCAAAAAGTAAATAGAAAAAAATTAGGAGAAAAATTTGAAGAATTTAAAAAAATAACAAATACAATTGATTCAAAAATGCAAAATTTTATTCCTTTATATTCACAAGAAGAAGAAAAAAAAGAAAAAAATGAAGGACCAATAAAAGGAATATTACAAATAACAGAATATTCAAATGCTTTAAAAGAAAGAGAAGAAGCTTTAAAACAAGCAAAAATTATTTCTGGTCAAATTGTTGATTTAACAAATGATATGAAATATGAAATTATTAAACAAGAAGAAAAATTTAATGAAATTGATGATAATATGTTAAAAGTTGATGAAAATGTTGAAAAAGGTTTAAAAGATTTAAAACAAATTGATGTTATTAATAAAGCTAATAAAAAAAGATTATATTGTTTAATTTGTTTAATTATTTTTGTTCTTGGTGTTATTTTTTATTTTGTTTTTAAGTTTTTTAGAAGTTGAATTTTTTTTTTTTGTTAATAGGAATTTTTGAATATTTAGTTTATTATTTAATTTAAAAATTTAGTATTTTTATTTATTTGTTTTTTATATGTTTATATTTTAAAAATTTTTTTTAATGTTAAATTAAATAAATATTTTATTAAATTACCTTAATTTTTACCTTTTTTCTTTTTTTTAAATCTCTTTTTTACACTTTCAGGAAATGATAAATCAACTTCAATAATATTATTAATAATAAAATCAATAATATTTGATTTCCTTTCTTCAACAAGATTTTTAATATTTTCTATTTCTTGAATTTCTTGATTTTCTGCTTTTTGTAAATCATCTTTTGTAGCATCAATCTAAAATAAAAATTATTTAAAAAGTAATTTATACTTCTTTTTTCTTTTGATTTAATTCTTCTCTTAATTCTGCTTCATATTGTATTAATTCTTGTTTTGCTTTTTCTTTTCTTTCTTCTTCTTCTTTCTTTCTATTTTTTATTTATTAATTTTATTTAGTTTTACCTATTTCTATTTTCTTTTTCAATTTCATTCCTTGCTTTATTTTCTTCTTCAATTATTTGATCATAAAATTGTTTAAATTTCTGATTCATATTTTAATTTATATTAAAAAAAATTTTAATAGTAAAAAAAAATTAAAAAAACATCAATAAAATATATAAAATAATATATAATATTTTTCCTTTTAAAAAAACCAAAAAAAACGTTTTCGAAACCTCATAAAAAACATAATTAATTTTCCATTTAAAAAAACTTCAAAAAAAAAAAAATTTCAAAACAAAAAAACTTAAAAAAATATATAAAAATATATTAATAAAAAAAATTCAAAAAATAAAACCAACATAATATCCAAATAAAAAAAAAAAAAATTCCCATTCTAAATATTCTCAATATCTAAATCTTTCTCATCTTCCTCATCACTTTCATTTTTCTTTTTTTTATCTTTTTTCTTATTATTCCCATCATCATCCTTATCATCATCTGAACCAGGTAAATCATCTTCAAATACAATATCATTATAATTATCATCTTTTCTTTCTTTTTTTTCTTTCTCAGAATCAGGTAAAGTTATACTTTCAGGAATCTCTCCTGCTTTTTTTAATTTTCTAATTTCATCTTCTGTATATTTATCAATCACATCACATTTTTCAGGTTCATAATCACGAATTGATACTAAAATTACATCACCATTTGCAATCCAATTTCTTTTTCTCATTTTTCCACGTATATGTCCTATTCTTTTTACTCCGTCACAACATTGGATTTCCAAACGAGCATCACCTAATAAACGTACTACTTGACCATATTCTTCTGATTCTCCTTTAAAGGTTAATTCACGCTCTTGTTGAGTCATTTTTTTACCTTTTTTACGCTTGTTTCCACCCATTCCTGTGTTTTTTGGCATTTTTTTTTTTTTATTTTTTTAAAAAAAATTTTTTTTTAAATTTGGTATTTAAATTTTTTTTTTTTTTTTTTTTTTTTTTGGTTTTTTTTTTGGTTTTTAATTATTTTTTATTTTATTTTATTTTTTTTTTTATGAGTTTTTTTTTTATGAAGTTATTTTATCTTATTTTATATTTAATATTTTTTATTATACATATAAAAAAATCTGACAATAAAAAAAAAAAAAAAAAATAAATCAAATAACAATTCTTTTTTATTTTTTAAATATCAAAATATCAAAAAACTAAAAATTTTTCTAATGATTGATTCCAGACTTAGCTCCTCTTCCTAATCCAGGAATAATTCTTTTACCTCCTTCAGGAGCAGTTTGTTCTCTTCTCCCTCTATCATCTCTACCTCTTCCACCTCTATTACCTCTATCAGTTCTTCCTCTTCCTCTACCACCTCTATCATCTCTTCCTCTTCCTCTACCACCTCTATTAAAACCACTTCTAGGTCTATTATCATCTCTATCTCTATCTCTTCCTCCTCTTCCTCTAAATCCACCTCTTCCTCTAAATCCTCCTCTTCCTCTAAAACCACCTCTTCCAGTTCTTGGTCTTTCTCTATCACCATCATCATTAGTTTTAGCTTCTTTTATTTTTTTTATTTCTTCTTCTGTATAAGGAGCTTGATAAAAACCTTTTGGTGGATTTGTTGGTTTATTTTTATGTAATTCTACTTTAAATCTTGTTAAAAATTTTTGAGAATCAACTTCTTCTTTTTCATTGTCTTTCATTTCCATTGTTATTGTTTCTATTAAATTGTATTGATGTAATCCAGGGAATTTTATTTTTGAAATTTCTGTTATGAGAAGAACTTTTGATATTCCTGTATTTATTCCTGATAATATTATGTGGTCATATTTTTTTAATGCTTCTTCTATACGTTCTACTGCACGGAATACGTTTGTTTTTCCAGACACACGAACTTCGTTTTCTGGACCATTGTTTGGTCTTTGTTCTTGAGGAGTACTCATTTTTTTATAATGAATTTTAAGAGCTTTGAGGTAAGATATATTTTTTTTTTTAAATTAATTAAATTTTAATTTTTTTTTTGGTATAATTATATTATTTTTTTATTTAAAGGTATTTTTTTTTTTTTTTTTTTTGGTTAATTGGAGATTTTAAATGAGGATTTTTTAGTTTTTTTTTAAAGGTGTTAATTTTTATAGTAAAAAATAGGAAATATAATATATTAAATTTAGGAAAATATATTTTTTAAAATTGTTAAATTGAAATTAATTTTTGTTTATATCATATATAAAATATATTTTAATATATTATAATTAATATTTTATAATGAAATTATAATTAGTAATTTTTCATAAATGGGAATTGCAACTATATGTTGTAACTCTACAAATTCAAATAAAAAAAATGAAATTTTAGTTTCATTTAGTTTAGATAGTGAAATAAATGATAAAGTTAATAAATCATATTTAGATAATAATACTTTAAAAAATATAATTTCTGCAAATAATATTGAAGAAGCTTTTGATTACATAACATCAGGGAATTATTATAAATCATTATTAAAAATTACATATCCATATATTTTAATAAGAAAAATTATTCAAAATTTAGAAAATTCAGACTTATTATCTTTAATTCAAAAATTACTCGAAATTTGTTTAAATTATCATAATATGAATAATAAATATATAGATTATGTTAAAATAAATTTGGATTATGGAACTAAAAATACATTTCATGAAATAAATATGTTAAATTTAGAATCTATAAATCAAAATAATACATTTAAAAAATTATTCATTAAAATTATATCTGATTTATCTTTAATTTATCAATATTTTAAATATGATAATGAAAAAGATAATAATGAAGATTATAAAGAAAATTATTGGAAAGAATTAAATATAAAAGAAGAATTAAAAACAAATGTTTATAAAATTGATTATAATTTAATAAAATTAAAAAATGAATTTATTTCAATATTAGGTCCTTTAAATAATGAATTTGCAACAAGTTCAAAAACTTGTGATGAAACAAATAATAAAGAAAAAATTCATACTCGAGATATAACAATTAAAATATATAAAGAAGTAGAAAATTTCATTAATAAAATTTCTGAAAATAATTGATAATAAATAATTATAAATAAATAATATTTAACTATTATTATATTTTCCAATAAATCAAAAATAACATTTAAAAAATAATAAAAAATCAAAAAAAAAAAAAAATTAATTATTATTTAAATAATCCTTTAAATAGATAATTTAGATATAAAAAATTAAAAAAATGTTTAAAAAAAAATTAAAAGAACTCAGAATGGGAAATAACTCATTAGAAAATGATATAAATAAATATCAACCAATTAAAAAAGTAAATATAATAAACAATCAAAAACTTCCCGATAATTTTACAAGAAGAAATCTTCCAGAATTAAAATTATCAAAATTAAAATCAAGATTTCCTTTAGAAACCGACACAGATGTTAAAGAAGATAGTAATAATAGTCAAATTAAAATAAAACAAATAAATAATATAAGAAAACCAAAAAGTAGATCTCAATTAAAAAATAGAGATATTATTTTTCCAAAAATTAAAAATGTTTTTCCTAATGTTAGTAATTTTGAAAATAGTAAAAATAAAAATAATTTTCCAATTTATAATTATAATAATATTCATAATATTAATAATTATAATATTTCTCATATTCAAAAAACTCAACCAAGACCAAATACTTATAATATGAATAATCCTATTAATATACATAAAGTTAGAAATACTTTTCCAATTAATTCAAATCCAAAAACAATACAACAAAAAAAATTAAATAAAATAAAAAAAGAAAGTGATTTATTTCATAATCATAATTTAAATCCATCAAATTTAAATAATCAAAATTCAAATTTACAAAATTTACAAAATTTACAAAATTTAACAATTCAAAATTCAAAACCAATATCAAATTCAAATAATATTCAATCAATAATAAAACAAAATCAAAATCCAATAAATCCAATCAATACAATAAATCCAATAACATCAAATTCAAATTCTCAAAATTCAAATATACAAAATTCAAATATTCAAAATAATAATATAAATAATATAGAAATGCAAGAATTAGATATGATGACAGAAAAATTAAATATGCTTCATTCCCTTTTTAATTCCTTAAGTACACTTTCTGGAAATGGACCATCATATCCATTTTTTAAACCAAAAACAGTAAATGTAACACCAGAAATTTTAACTCAAACTTTCCCTAATTTTGAAGAAAGTAAATTTTCTCAAATTTCTGAATTTGAAAATTCCAAATTTACAAAAGCATATTCATATTGTACAAATAAAGGTAATGTTCGTGATTATAATGAAGATACAATAACAGTAACAAAAATAAATAATAATAATAATTTAGATTCTTTCTATTTTTATGCAATATATGATGGACATGGTGGTAATGGATGTTCAATATTCTTAAGAGATAATTTACATAATTTCATATCAAATTTCTCAAAAGAAAGTTTAATAAAAGCAATAGAAGAAAGTGAAAATATTTTCTGTAAAAAATATGCTTTAGATGATAAAGGAGAAATAAAAGATCCAAGTGGTTCATGTGGAATAATAGCATTAATAAAAGAAAATAAATTACTAATTGCAAATGTAGGTGATTCTCGATTAGTAATATTTAAAAAATCAAAATGTCATTTTTTTACTATTGATCATAAACCAGGAAGTGAAAGTGAAAAAAATCGTATTACAAATGCAGGAGGAAGAATTTATCAAACACCATCTTTTATTCCTTTATTTCAAAATGGACAAGAAATTGAAATTCCTTGGAGAGTTTTACCAGGGAGATTAAGCGTTAGTAGAACTTTTGGTGATATTGAAGCTAAAGATGAAAAATTTGGAGGAATGAAAAATGTTGTTTGTGCTAATCCTGATGTTACTGAAATGGAAATTGATAATGATTTTAGTTTCTGTGTTATTGGTTGTGATGGAATTTTTGATGTTTTAAGTCATGAAGATTTAGTTGAATGTGTTAAAATTGTTTTAAAGGAAAAAAAAAATTTAGATGTTAATTTAATTTGTAAAGAATGTGCTGAAATGATTATTAAAAGTGCTCTTGCTAAAGATTCTTTTGATAATGTTTCTGTTGTTTTTATTGCTTTTAATTTAGAATGTGTTTTGGAATAAATTTTTTTTTTTTTTTATTGGTTTTTTTAATAGGGATTTTATAGAGAGATTTTTATTATGTTTTTTTTAAATTTTTTTTTTTTTTGGAATTTTGTTTTTATTTTTTTTTTTTATATTTCACTTTTTATGGTTTTTTTATTAATAAATTTTAAATTTTTTTTCTTAAAAACAATAAAAGGGAAAATGGATAATTTTGGATTCAGGAATCAAGAAAATTATTATTGTCAAAGAATAAATAATGATCAATCAATTAATGAAAGAAATAAAATTGTAGATGAATTTATGAATTATATTGATAATAAAAATAATATAAAGAAAAATTGGGAAGATGAAGAAGAAGATGATTTTGATAAAATAGAAAATGAATATATGAGAAAAAAAAATGAAGAAGCTAATAAAAAATATTATGATGATTTTAATCAAATAAAAGAAAATGAAGAAAAAGAAATAATATATGATAAAAATAATAGAAAAACAAATTATGATTTTTATAATAATGAAGAAAATAATATAAAAAATAATTTTTCAAAACAATTTTTTCCAAAATTATATCAAAATCCAGAAAATTTATATTTAATAGAAGCATATAAAATGAAAGAGAAACATAAAATAAAAAAAATATTTGAAAGAAAAATAAAAGATGAAAATAATAAAATTAATATAAATTTAGAAAAAGATAAAAGTAAAGAAAAACAAAATATAAGAATATTTAAAAAAACAAAAAAAAAGGAATCTCATTCATTAAGTAAAAATAAAATAAAAAATAAAAATTTAAAAAAAGAAGATACAAAAAATCAAGAAGAAAATAATATTTCATTTGAAGAAAATGAAATATTATTTTCAAAATATAAAAATAATAAAAAAGGAATTAAATCAGGAAAACCAAGTTATAATAGGAATAATATAATTGATAAATTAAATAATTTTAATAATCCTTATTCTACTTTATGGAATAATAAATTAAATAATATTATTGATATAAAAAATTATGAAAAATCAAGATTAAAAAGTGATTTTTTTCTTCCTAAAATTAAAAGTGAGAGAAATGAAAATTTATTAAATAATAATAATACTTTTACAATTTTTAATATTAAAAGGAAAAAAAATAATTGTCTTAATCAAAAAAGTAAAAGTAATAGTAAAAATAAAAATTTAAAAAGAAATTTTGATGATTATAATATTAATAATAATAAAATACAATTTGATGTTATTTTAAATCATTTTAAGAAAGAATTATAAATTTAAAACTGATTAAAAATAATTAATAATTAAGATTATTAGTTTTTTTATAACTTAAAATAAAATAATTTTTAAATTATAAATTAGATTTAAATTTAATTAAAAATAAAAAAAAAATATTATATTATACATTTTATATTTTATATATTTTCTATATATTAAAATTATTTATCAAATTTTTATTTTTATATATACAATAACTTATATATAATATTTAATCTATTTCCATAAAATCTTTTAAATCTATTTTATTCTTATTTTTTTTATTTGATGGTGTTGACACATTATTAATAATATCATAATCATAATTTTTTAAAGAAGAATTAAAATCTTCTTCTTCAATTTTATCTAATAAAACTTGATTACAACTGATAAAATTATTATTAATTAATTTTTCATTTCTTATTTTTAACTCAGGAATAATATTAAACAATTCTAAAATATTTTTCCTATTATCATAATTACAAATCATAAATTGAATTAAAAAACCAAATTCATTAATATCATTAATATTAATATTCCAATTTTCACTAAATTCTTTAGGTAACATATTTAAATTAAATTCTTTTTTTCTCATTAATCTCCATAAATCACCATTTTTAGGTAAATTTACTTTTGACATTAATTCTAAAATTGACATTCCTAAACTAAAAATATCACTTTTTTCATCAATTTCATTATTATTTTTCCTATTAAAAATTTCAGGTGATAAATAAATAATATCACCTTCTAAAATATCATTTAATAAATATAAATTTTTTTTTTTTTGACTTAAACCAAAATCAGATAAATAAATATTCCCATTTAAATCAACTAAAAAATTTTCTGGTTTAATATCTAAATGTAAATAACCTATTTCATGAAGATGTAAAACTCCACATAACATTTGAAATATAATATCCCAATAAAAATTTTTTGTAAATATAAAATTTTTATTTTCTAAATTTGATAAATAATCAAATAAATCTCCATTTTCATATAATTTTGTTACTGCATATAAATTTTTTTTTCCATTTTCATCTTCTTCTAACCAAATTTCTTTATATTTTGATATAAATTTTGAATATGGTGAATTTAATTTTATTGATTTTAAATCATTTGATATTTCTTTTATATGATTTAATTCTTTTAAATTTGAAATTTTTTTTGATTTTTTTAAAGCATATATTTTATTATCTTCTTTATTTATACATTTAAAAACTTCAGTAAAATTTCCAGAAGAAATTAAATTAATAATTGAATAATTTTCAGATTTATTTTCAAATTTTTTTATTTTTGGAAATAAATTAAATAAATCTTCTTCATTATTACTTTGTGAACTATCACTTTTATTATTTTCATCTTCATTTGAATCAAAATTTAATTTTCTAAATATATTTTTTTTATTTAATAAATTATTTGAAAAATCACTTATTCCGCCAAATAAATTTTTTCCAATAATTTTATTATTTGTTATTGGAGTAAAAAATTTTTGATTAGGAGTTTTTGAAGGTGATTCTGGAAATAAAATTTTAGGTTTTTTATATGAACCATATTCTTTAAAAGATAATTTATTTTTATTATTTTCAAAAGGAGAAAAATCAGGTTTTGGAATTTTACTTTCTTTTGTTGATGAATATATATTTGTATTGTTTATTGTATTTTGCTTCTTTGGAGTTGATTGAATATTTGAATATGTTAATAATGAATTTTGGTCTGATTCGATTTTGGAATTTGAGAATTGAAGATTTAAAGTCATTTTTTTATTTAAATTTTAAATTTTTTTTTTTTTCCTTTTATATTTATTTTTTAAATTCAATAATATTTTTTTTTTTATTGTTTAAATATACTTTATTTAAATTTAAAATTTATTATAAATTTATTTTATTTTTAAATTTTGAAATGTTTATTATCAAATATACTTTTTATAAAATATTATAAATATTTTTCTATTATTATATTATATTTGAATTATTCAAAAGATAAAACTTAAAATAATTATAAAAAAAAACATTTTTTTTTAAATTTAATTCTAATATTAAATTATAGATTTAATTTTAATAAAATAATCCTTATATAATAAAAATAATTAATAACCCAAAAAAAAAGAATGGGTTGTATACAAAAAGAAAAATCAATTTTATTAATATCAAAAATAAAAAAGAAAGATAATTTAGATTTAAAATATATGTCTCCAAATATAATTCCAAAAAATAAAATCATTGATAAAATAACACAAAAGAATTGGTTTCAAATTCTAAATTTTTTATCTTTTTCTGATTTAAAAGAATTAGGAAAAGTAAATAGAATATTTAATCATTATGTAAAACAAAAAGAAATATTAGTAAAATTTTTTAGAAGAACAAAAAGTATTCATACAGAAAATTCAAGTCAAATAAAATATAAAAAACGAAATTCAGATTGTAATAAAAGAAATTTACAATATTTTTTATCTTTTTCTCTTTTACAAAAAAATACAAATAATAGTATTGCAAATGATGATTCAATTATTAATAGTAATCGTCTAATAATATCTTCTTTTAAAAAAAATAGTAATGTATAAAGGTTATGAAAAAATTAAAAAAAAAATTATTTGTAAATTATTTGACTATTATGATTTATGTTAATTTTATAAATTGGATTTATTATTGTTATTAATTCTTTTTTTTTATAGTAATAAATATATTTAATACAAAAAAAGTTCATATTTTTTTTTATTATAGAATGTAATAATAATATATATTTAAAATAAAATAATTTTTATTTATTTTTTTAATATTAAAAATTAAAAGATGGATTTATTAAATAGATGTTTTGACACAGAAAAATTCTATATTAGAATGAATGAAATGGTAAAAAAAAATATATAAAAAATTAGGACTTTGAAGGTCAAAAATTAGCAGAAAAAATATATAAATGTATTCTAATATTTTGTCTCATTTTAGCAATGGGAGTATCATATTCAACACAACATTTATGTCATGGTGTTTATATTATGGTTGGTGGTTTAGTTTTAACTTTAATTTTATGTATTCCTTCTTGGCCAATGTATAATAGAAATCAATTAAATTGGTTAAAACATAAAATTGAAAAAAAAGAAAAAAAAGAATAAAAAATTATTAAAAATTTTAAAAAAAAAATATACAACTATATAATTTTTATACAATAAAAAAAAGATAAATATCACTAATTTAAATTAAATAAACCTCATATAAAAAATATAAAAAAGTATAAAAAAAAACCAAAAAAAAAAAAAAAATAAAATAAAACTTTTTAATAAATTAAAAAAGACATTAAATATAAAAATTATATCCAAAAAAAAAAAAAACCCAAAAATTACTTTTCCTTATTTTTCTCATTAGTTGTACTCCCAACGCTTTTATTATCAGAAATGGAACTTTCATTAGTTTCCATAATAGTATCCAAAAGTTTACTAGGATTTTTTCCTAACATTCTTTGTATCTTTTGTACTTTTTGACCAATTTCATCTTTAGAATAAGTTTTTTTCATATAATGATAAAATTGATTAAAATTTAATCTAGCATTATTATTATTTTTTAAACTTAAAATTTGATTTAATTTATCAATTCCATTTTGATCATTTAATTCAACTAAAATTTTTTTCATATTTAAAATAGAAATTGTATCTTTTTCAATATCATCAACAAATAATTCAAAAATTATTCTTAAACCATCATTTGTAATTTTATCATTTATAACATTAACAATATAATTTGCAAAAATAGGAAAATCAATAATATCATTATTATCATTAATTAAAAAACCTTGTATAATATCTACTAATTGAGGATTTGTTTTATGATAACCTAATTCAATTAAATTTTCTAATATAATTTTAGGATAAATTTCTCCTCTTTTATAAATATCAAAAAAATCAAAAGCTTGTTTTAATTCAGTTAAATCACCTTTTGGTAAAGGAATATTACTTTTCATTTTTGCTTCATTTTCAGCTAAAATTATTATAATATAATTTTCTGAATTTTTTACTTTTGTTGCAATACCAATTTGTGTATATTTTGATATTGTTAAAAATTTTCTTCCAATTTTTTCTTTATCTAATTTATTTAATAATATTTTATTTATAAAATTTCCTGGGTCATCAAAACCAAAATCTGATATTAAACAACAATTTTCATTTAAATAATAATCTGGGATTATACCTTTTAAATTATCACCATATATAAATTTTTCATATAAATCTTCATTTTTTGTAAAAATTTCAATTTCGTTTTTTGCAATTTTTGATAATGTTTCATTTTTATGTAAAGGTCTCATTGGAAACATTTTATTTGTTTCATTTATAAATTTATCTATTTCAATTAAAAATGGATCATTTGAATTAAGTCTACTTAAACCTAGTTTAAAGGTTTGAAGACGTTTTTGTATTGATTTTGGGTTTATACGAAATTTATTTATTTCTGAGATTATTTGATCTTGGAAACTCATTTTTTTTTTTTTTGTTTTTGGGTTTTTTTATTTATTTTTTTTTTTTTTGTGCTTTTTTTATTATTTTTATTTATGTTTTTTTTATATTTTATAATTTTATATTTTTAGTTTTAAATTATTTATTTATTTTATTCCAATTTTATTAATTTTTAATTGAGTATTAAATTAATTTAATACAACTAAAAAATGAAATATAATAAAATATAATAAATGAGTAATTTAGATAAAGGAAATATTTTTGATGAGTTTAATAATAAATCTG
>JAJJLH010002766.1:0-13918 GCA_023806865.1 Isotricha sp. YL-2021a | reverse complement strand
TTTAATTATTAATAAATATATTTAAATAGTAAATGTATAGAAAGCGGGGTGGCGCAGTGGAAGCGTGCTGGGCCCATAACCCAGAGGACGGTGGATCGAAACCACTCTCCGCTAAATTTTTTATTATTATAATATTTTTTATATATCTTTTTTAAAATCTCTTTATTTTTTAAGTATTAATAATATCTATTATTTTTTTATTATAAATTTTTAGAATTTATAATTGAAAATTTTAATATTTAAAATATGAAAATATAAAAAAATAATTTTTAATTTTTTTGAAAAAAACTGTATTTAAATATTATAAAAAAATTTTATAATATAAAAAAATCCAATATTTAATATGATAATTTTAAGAATTATAAATTATCAACATTACCAATAAATAACATTAATTCATTTTCAAAAATATCTTTAACTCTTTTATCCCTAATCATATAAAAAAAACCATGATCAACATTCATATGAATAACATCATCAAATTTCCTTCCAGCAGACCTAACCATTATAACTGCAGTAACAGCAGCTGCTTCTGTCCCTAATTCATCAACTTTAATATAAGTTTTATGTATAATATCATCAATCATTAATTTATCTATTTCTGTTATTTTACTAAAATCAGCATTATTACTAAATGCTAATTTCATATTCATATACATTAATGAATCTTTTAAAGATGTTTCATATTTAAATTCAAATTTAGGTAAATTTAATAGTACATTTTCTCTTATTTCTAATTTATTTATTAATTTTGAAAAATCTTTTTTTTCTTTATTATAATAGTCAAATGATGAAGTATATTTTTCCTTTGATGGTAAAATTATTATCATACTTAAATTTTCATCTTTATATGGTAATTCGATCATTTGAATTTCATCATCTTCATAATACATAATACTGTGAAAAATATTAGACATCATATCTACTTTAGTTATTGATTTATTTTCATTATAGAAATTTTGTTTTGATGTTCTTTCTTTTTCAAAAGGGAATCTCCATTCATAATTAAAGTATACTGCATTTAATAAAATTAAATCTACTCCATTTATATTATCAATTATTTTTTTAATTTTTCCATTTGTATTTTCTTCACACCATTTATTTACTTGCTCAACATTTTTTAAAAAAGAATAAAATATTTTATATCTTTGACTTATTAATCCAAATTTTTGAGATATAGGAACTTTAGACATTATAGCATTTGCTATAGAAATCTTTAAATTATTATCATATATTTTTAATATATTTATATTATTTGAATTAAGAATTATTTGAGTTTTTTCATCATTTTTCTGAGTTAAAACTTGTAATATTTCTTTTTGAGTTTGTCCATTAGCACCATTTGAAACTAAACTTATTATTTGATAAATTGATAAAGGGGAAATACATATATTTTTATTTTTGTATTTATATTGAGTTAATGAAGGTAATTTATTATTAGTTAATTGTTGTAAATTGTAAAAAATTTGATTCTGAAAATTTAAATTATTACAAATAATAGAAATATAAAAGATAACAAACAAAAATATAATTTTTATCATGATTTTTTTTAAAAAATAAGTAAAATTAATAATTATATTTATAATTTTTATTTAATTCATTCCCATAACATGAAAATGTTTATTCATTCCAATCAAAACTATTACTTTATATTGTTCAAAAGTTATATTTTGTATAACATTTTTGAAATTTTTTAATTTCCATTATAATAGAAGTCTCCAAATAATAAATTTAATTTATCTTGTCACTTCAAATATTGAATAAAAATTAGCTCAAAAAAAAATTTCCATTATCTTTTTTAACTAAATCTAAGTTTATTTAAGTTTTAGATTGCAACTTTTTCAACATAATTTTCAATATTGAATTGTCTATTTCTTTAAATTCTTTAATTTTTATATACCCTTTTTAGAAAATTAATTTTTTTAATTTAGTCAAAAAATATTAACAAATTATATAATATTAAATTACCTATTTATATGTTCAAATAATAAAGGTTTATAAATAAATAGAAAATAGTTTATTATTTCTTTAAAATTTTAATTTGAAGTTTTCTTAATTCATCATAATGACATCTTCCTTTAAAGAAAATAGGATGTTTCAATTTAATTTTTTTTGTTTTAAGAGATTTTGATTTAAATTGCCTTATTGATAATGGTAAATTATTTTTATTTATTGTATTTCTATTATTAATTGTATTATTTTTAGAATTTTCAGTGAAATCATCAATTGAACAATTTGAATTGAGAGTTTTTTTATTTATTAAAGTTTTATTATTTTTAATAAAACTATCATTAAAACTTTTATTTATTTTAGAATCCAAATCTTCCCATATCATATCATTAAATAATACCATATCATTATTTGATTTATTATTTTTATTTTTTTCAAAAAATTGATTTGTTCTAGTTTTAAATAAATTTATTTGTGCTTTTGTTATTTCATTTTCTAATCTTTCATTTGAACTAATATGATTAAAATTATAACTAGATAAAAAAGATAATTGATATTTATTTCCAAAATTTCTTTTTTTTCTCTCAATTCTATTTTTGAAAATAAATTCACCAGAATCATTATTTTTCCTTTCAAAAGAATTTAAATAAATTTGAGTTTTTTTTATAGTATGTTTATGAAGTTTAATAGGATGAAATTTTCTAAAATTATAATCAGTTTTATTAAACATAAAATTTCTTTTACCAAAAAATAAATTTTTATAATTTTTTTCTCTTTCAATTTCTAAAGTAATTTCATCTTCAATTTTAGAACCTTTTTCTTTTGATTCATGAGCATAAAAAGTATTAATTAAACTTTGTCTAATTGTTAATAATCTTTGAACTAATTTTATATATTTTTCTTGAATAAATTCATGTTCATTATTTCTAATTGAAGCATTAAATCCTTTAATACTATTAAAAAAATCATATGAAATTTGCATTCCTTCTCCTTTAATTGAAGAACATTCAACATCATAAAATGATTTTCTTGTTTTTACATTCATAAAATATTCTAATCCAATTATTTCTTGTGTTGATACTGAAAATAATTTAATATATCTTTTTTCTTCTAAAAATTTCCTATTTCTTTCTGGTCCAAAAAATGCTCTTAATTCAGCTAAAGTTTGTAAATGTTCTAAATTTAAAAATTGTTTTATATGATTTATTTTTTTATAATCATCAATTTGATCTAAATAATATTTTAATAATTCAATTATTTCTGAAAAAGACATTTTAATTGATATTTCAAAATCACCTTCTCGAATAAAAAATATATTATTAATTTCATGATACATATTACAAATTTTTGTTCCTTTATTAAATGAACATGAAATAAAATTATTATAATATTTTTTATACATTACAGAAAAAGTTAAATTTTTAAAAAGTGATAATGCTAAGAGAAAATTTATATTTTGTCTCTTAACTTTTTCAGTACATAATTTAATAGATAAATCATAAGCTTTTTTTTTAAGTACTCCAAAATCACAATCATTAGAAGTAATCATAGTAGCATTTCTTTGACTTAATGAATCACTTAATGCCATTTCACCAATTAAACTTCCAGTTTTTTTTGTTAGAATTTTTACATAATCATAAACAATAAAATCAAAAAGTTTAATATTAGGATTATCAATTTCATAATCAATATGTTTATATACTTTTAATCTGTTAATATATTCTTCTGTTGATATATTATCTATGAATAATTCACTGAAATCTGGAATATTTTCTGTAAATAATTGATTTAAATATGATATTTTTACTGTAGGAATATTATCATCTCCTGAATATTTTGATGAGATTAAATTTAAAAAATTATTGAAATCTTTTTTTTTATTTCCTAATGATTTTATATAAGTATTTGCATTTGAACATGATAATGAATTTTCATCATCATATTCTTCATCATTAATAATTTGAAAAGGAAAATTATCTTGATTTTCTTGAATTATAGTTAATAATAACATATATTCTTTATATTTTAATAATGCTGCAATATATAAATAAAAATTTTCAACTAATAATCTTACTTTTTTCCTTTGTTTAATTAGAATATCAACTTCTCCATTTAAAACAATAAATGCTCTATTTCCTTTATCACCAAATCTACATATTATTTTATTTTCAGGAAAATTTTGATATTCTAAATGTAAAGCAACAAATTCAATTAATTCTTTTGGATTTGTTAAAGATTGTTTTTTTAACAATTGAGTAAATTCTCTCATAAAAAAAAGATAATGATAAATTAGATCATAATCAATTTGAATTTTTGATGGTTTAACTAAACACCATAATACTAATTCTAATAATTTTGTTCTATTCATATTTATTTCTTCTAAATTTGATAAAAGATAATAATCATTAATATCAGCATCTTGAATTAAATAACGACTAGAACTAATCACATATTTCAATTTTTTATTCAATATTTCAACTAATTCATCATTTGATATTAAATTCTTGGAAAAATGTTTTAATTTCCCACTTTTTTTCATTTATTCCTCCTTTTCCTTAAATCGATTTTAATTATTAATAATTTTTAAAAATGAAAAAAAAATAAAATATAAATAATAAAAAAAGAAAAAAAAAGAAAAACCAATAAAAAAACTAAAGGAAATAATCAGGAGTTCTTTTCATCAATTGCATTTCTCCTCTTCTAGGAGCAGGATCAAACCTATAAAATGAAGTATTCATATTTTCATCAACTTCCATAAATCCACCATCATTAGCACATCTATAACAATAATTAGGAGCAGAAAAAATAGTACAAACTTTTTGATTATGACACCAAGCATATCCAGTAGTAGTACATTGATGAGCTCTAGAAATCATAACTAACCCATTTTTTTGACAGAATTCCTCACTAGCATCAGCTCCAAAGACATACCCAGCACCTCTAGGACTGAGACCAAATCCAGTTCTTTCTTCAGGATCACTCCATAATAAATCACACATAGTACCATCATGAGGTACTTCTTGAAAACGATCAATAAGTCTAACACCATCAAGTGAATCAATAGTAGGTGAAAGACCACCATGTAAACAAAAGATTTTATCTTCAACAACAGCAGTCAATGGTAAAAAATCAAATAAATCTGTGAAATATTTCCATATTTCTGGATTATTATCATATTTTCTCATACATTCATCATAGAAACCATACATTTGAGTAACTTGTCTTGTTTCATGATTACCTCTTGTCATATATATTCTATTTGGGTATCTTACTTTTAAACATAAGAGAAGGCAAACTGATTCTATTGAAAAATAACCACGGTCAACATAGTCACCCATGAATAAGTAGTTTGTTTCTGGACAACGTCCTCCTATTTTGAATAATTCTAATAAATCATAAAATTGACCATGAATATCACCACATACTGTTACTGGACAGGGAACGAATTGTACATTGCTTTCTTTAACTAGAATTTCTTTTGCTTTTTCTATTAGGAATTTTACCTCTTTTTCATTTAAGGGTTTACATTCATATAATTGTTCTATGAATTTGTCTATATCATAGGAAGTTTCTTGAGTTGTTGCTATGTCTTCTTCTTTTGGAGAATTTTGAGACATTTTTTTTTTGATATTTATAATTTTTTTTAATTTTGTTTTGTTTAAATTTTTTATATTTTTTTTAAAATAAGTTTATAAAAAAAAATATTTAAAAAAAGCAAACATTAATTTATATCATTTAAAAAATCATTTAATATTTTCAAACAATTTATTTGATCAAAAATAATATTTTCAAAGCAACTATTAATTTCATCTTTAGAGAAAATATTAAGTAATTGACTTTTCCTATAATTAATAAGAGCAAGAGCAAATAAGATAAAAATCCCCATATTATCACTAATAATAATCAAATCAAAAAGCCAAAAAACACTTTGTGGACCTAAAACAGAAGCAAAAGCAGTCATAAACCAAAATAAAACTTGTAAATTAATATCAAATCTATAATCACTAAAATGTTTTTTTAACTGAGAAAAAATATCCATTTTATTAAAAATTGAATTAAAACTAGAAAGAAGTGATAAAATACTTTTTTTATTAGTAGTAAAAGAAGTAATATAACTTAAATACTTAGCATAAAAAAATTTAGCAATAGGATAATAATCTTCCATAACATTAGACATATAAGTAAAAGTTGCTAATTGAAATGCTAATCCTTGAAAAGGGAACATTCCACTTGGAGGAAAAGGAATTAAAGTTGAATTAATTTCTTTTGGATCATCTTTTAATTTTATTGTTAAAATTGGTCTTGATTCTTGAATTTGAACTAATAATTCTGTGTCTCTTATTAATAAACAAAGTAATCTTATTAAATTTTCTTCAAATAAAAAATAATTTTCACTTGATGTTATTTTATGAACATCTCTTAAGAGATAATAATCAAATATTAAAATATTATCATTTTGATTTATTGATATTTTAGTTTCATTTTCTATATTTAAGAGAATTGAATATATGTTTTTACGTAAACTATTTGGAATTCCTCCTTTGCATAATTCAATTAGTTGTATTCTTTTATTTTCTTGTATTAATTTTGTTATTTGATCTTTTCTTCTTTTTGAATTTATTTGTTCTTGTGATAAGTCATTCCAAGAATGAATTAATGAACTATATATTTCTCTTAAACTACTCATTGTATATGAATTTAATCTAAATCTAAATTTAGTTGGATTTAAGTCTAATAATATATTATCATTTTTTGTTGAATATATTTTTTCTAAAATAAATTGATAATTTAAATGAGAAAAATTAGTATTATTATAAAATTCACTTTTCATATTAAATAAATCTTCAGAGAAATTACCATTTATAATTGAAATCATTTTACAATTCGTTTTTTTTGATTTTATATCATCAATTATTGTATTATAAATTCTTTTATTTAAATCAATTATATATTCTGGTTCATTATAAAAAGTAGAAAAATCAGAACTTAAATTATTTAATAATATCCTTGCCTCTTTTCCTTTCTTTTTATTTAATAATTTTACTAATGAAAAAATATTTTTGTTTCTATCATTTTGATTATTAGTTTTCTCTTTAAGAGAAATAATTGCATTTTGAAACTTTGGATTCGAAGTTAATAAAGATTTAATAAATGATATTGAAAATGATTCATCTGTTATTGTAATTTCATTATTTGATATTAATTCTTTAAAAATTTCTAAAATATCACAATATTCTTTTGTGTTAATCATTTTCAAATTTTTATTTGAATAAATAATTATTAATTTAAATAAATTTTTTAAAAATAAAAAAATATATAAAATAAAAAATAAAATAGTAAATTTTTTAATATAAATCATCAGTTTGAGATTGACCAACAGGAAAGAATGCAATATCTAATTCTTCTAATTTTTGAGCAATATAAGTTTGATCTGAATCTAAATCTTTTTCTTTAATACATTTCAAATTAACAAAAAACATTATATAATTCCATACATTATGTTCATTAGTTGTATGTTTATGAAAATCAATTTTATTTTTTTCAAAATCTTCTTTTGATTGACCACAAATAAAGCATTTTTGATTAATATCTTCTTCTTTAATTTGACTCAATTCTCTAATTTGTGAAAAAGTAGAAACAATAATACCATTAATCATATTTAATAAAAGTAAAATAACAGTAATATAAAAAATAATATCTGTAATCCATCTAATAAAATAACTATTCATATCAACGAAACTTTTTTCAGGTAAAATATCACCAATTCCTCCACCTGCACGTACACCATGATAAAAATATAATACAAAACATTCAACTAAACTTTGACAATAATTCTCATTCATATTATTAATTATTGTATTAAATTCATCTATATAAAAATAGAAACCTACATTTGAAAAAAAGAAAATTAAAATTGCGAGAAAACCAATCATACATATTAATTGAGTAAAACGAATATAAAATGCTTGTACTATTTCATATATTGTATCTGTGAAATTTATTACTGTTACTAATTGAAGTACATAAAAAAATAAATAGTATTTTGATAATATTCCAAATAATCCCATTAATATTATAAATAGTAATAAGAATATTTCTTCATTTATTAAAAATGAATCTAATATATAAATGTGGAAGAAATTTATTATTTCTTCATAATTTGATGTTGTATTTGTTGTATCATATTTATTTTTTAAAATTGTTACATAGTATAAATATTTTGTTTGGAAAAATTCATATAATAAAAATATATTTACACTTAATTGTATTATTGATAAAATTTTAATGAAAAAATAAATAAATAAATTTGATAATTCACTATTGAATAAAAGAAATAGAAAATTAATAAATAAGGATACAAAAAAGTTATAATAAATTACTTTATTATAATCTATTAATTCATGTGGATTTTTAATTAAATGAATTTCATTCATAAATGAATCTAAAGCTCTAATTAATTCTCCTAATTTAGTTGAACTATTTGTTCTATCAACATTTTTGAAAAATTTATTTAAAGTTGAATATGAAATTTTATAAAATTTAGGATTAATAATAAAATAAATTGTTTTTAATTTAATTGAGTCAATAACTGGAACTCTAAATTCAACACTTTTAGTAATTTCACTGAAAAATTGAACAGTTATAATACTATTATTATCATATCTTGAATTTGATAAATCATAATTTAATTTCTTTTTTTTAATACATTCTTTTGCTTCTTTTATTTTATACATTTCTGCCATAATAGTAATAAATAAAAACATTTGACTTGCTAAATTAAAATAAATATCATCTGATAAATTTCCATATTTAAAACATTCCATTAATTCATTTTTTTTTTCTGGTGTTAAATTAATTTTATCAGAATTACATTTTAACTGATTAATATTATTATTATAAATACCAACTAATAAATCAGTAATAACAGTAGTTAAATTATTATAATCAAAAATAAGAGAAATTAACTTAACTTGAGTATCATCTAAACCATTTTGAGAAATTATATTATTTAATAATTTAAATTCATTATATTTAATTGATAAACAAATTTCACTAAATCTACCTTTTTCCTTTTCATTATCAAAAGTAATACCATATGGTACTTTATAATGAATTTTTGAAGGTTCTTTATAAACAAATTTTAATGAAGGAACATTTTTAAATAATATTTCACTAACTTCATATGCATTTATTATTGGTTGATATAATTGTTTCATTTTAATATTATTTTGAATATCTTCTTCCATTATTTGAGTAAAAACTTCACCTGGAGTAATTTGAAATAAATATTTATAATTGTCTTTTTCACATCCTTGTAACATTTCAATTATTAATTCTATTATCCCTGTATATAAATTTTGTAAATTTTTTGTATTTATTTCATCTTTATTTCTTAATTCTGTTCTTGATTTTCCTGTTAATGGATATACTGTATACATTATTATTCTTAACATATAAAATAAAAAGTTAAAAAATGAACTTTCCAATCTAATATTTGAAAAATCCTTTAAACTCTTTCTATTTTTTAATTTTTCATTTTTATTTTCGTGATAATGTAATAAAAATTCATATCTTTTAGTAGGATGATTTGAGAAATCATTAATACTTTTTCTTTTCAAACTACTTCTTTTTTTTATTTTATTTTTAAAATAAGTATTAAAAAAATAATTCTGTTCTTTTTTATTATGTCCTTCACATAAATTTTGAATAAATTGAATACTAAAAATTCCAGTTAAGTAAATTGGACTATCATGTTGCAAATAATTTATTGAATAATCATTAGTATAATATTTTTCAGATTCTATCAATATACAAGTAAAAATTAATTTTTTAATAATATAACTTAAGAATACACTTTTTTTTTCTAAACCCTCTTCACCAGAAAATATTTTTTCAAAACTTCTTTGAAAATTTGTAGAATCTCTTCCAATAATTTTATTTAGCATTATAATAGAATAAGCATTTTCAAAATTAGGATTTTCTAATTTAATAGATGGTTCAATTTTTTCTGGTAAATAAACAGAATCTAAATAATTATTTTTTATTTTTTTTAATTTTTCTTCAGGAAGAGTAAAAATATCTTTATTAATTGTTTGAATGAAAGATGGTAAAATATAATTTTCATTTAAACCATCAAAATTTTTTTGTATTAAATATTCTAATAAATATTGTCTATAATCAGTACCAGTTTCTCTTTGAAGAATTTTAAATCCTTCAATAAAAACTAAATCTTCATCTTTTGTATTTTCTTTTTCTGATATATAATATTTTAAATATTCTGAATCTTCATATGATTCAAAATTATCAAATGATAATGTAAAGGTTTTATTACCTATATAAGTTATGAAATTTTCCTTAAATTTATTATATATATTAGATAATTGAATTTTATCATATGATATATTTGAATTTTCAGATTGTTGTATTTCATTTTCATATTCAATTTTATCTATTTCATTTTTTTTTATTATCATTAAATTAATACAATCATTTAATAATTGTAAATTCAAATCTATATCAATTTTATCATAAATTAATAAGTAATTTGTAATTATATATATTGGTTTAACAAAAACATTTTCAAAATAAAATGTTTTATATTCATTTACTTCCATTTCATTTGGGTTATAATAATTAATCAAAATTGATTTAATTATTGTTAAAATATTACATAATTCATTATATCTATTTTCTAAATCTTTTGTATCAGATTTTGAATATTTAGAAATTAATTTTAATATTGATATATCATAAAAAGGATTATTATCTAAAATAAAAAGATTTGACATAATATCATCAATTATATCTTGAGAAATATTCAATGATAATTTTTTTAATAAATAATAATGCATAATTGAATAATTTAATTTTACATTATTATGATTATCTTCTTTATTTAAAATTTTAAAAATAAATTCTTCAACAATATCAATTGAAATTAATTCATTTGTCACAACATCAAAAACTGTAATATCATTTTTAATTAATTCACTCATAAAATAAAAATATTTTTGAATAAAATTTTCTAAAGGAATATCATCTTTATTTTCTTTGAAAAAATTAATAAGTTTTTCATAATTTACATTATCTTCTTTAATTTTTTTAAAAATATCATTGACTAAAGAAATTACAGAAATAATATTAGCATTAGCATGAAATGCTTTTTTCATTACTTTCGCAAGTAAATTTAAAATATGAGTTAAATAAAAAAAAGATTTATCTAAACCTTTAAGAAAAATTAATTGTCTAATACAGCCTAAATAAAAAGGATAAATATTAATATGAATATTTGAATTTTCAACTGAAATAAAAATTTTTTCTAAAAATTTAATTAATTTATCTTTTTTTAATTTAAAAGGTTCATTAATTTCATTTAATTCATGTTCTTTTCTAATTAAAGCAGGAACAAAAATTTCTGGTTTTATATTTGTTATAAGTAAAATTAAAATTGGATTTTTATCATCTATAATTTCAGTATATAATGATAATAAATAATTTGGTACTTGATCAATATCAATTATATCTGATTCTAAATCAAAATCTGTTTCTCTATATTCAATTCCTTTTGAATATATATATATAAATTCTTCTAAATTTTCCATTAAATCAGTTAATAAAAAGATTTTTTTAAATATTTCCAAACTTATTTCTTTTACTTTTTGATCAATTTTATATCTTATTTCAAAATTTAAATATTGTCCTTGATTAGTTATTTTGTTATATTCATTTTCTAAATCAGTTTTGATTTGGTTTTTTAATTCATCATATGAATTTTTAAAACTTTGGAAATATACATTTATTCTTTTATTGTATAATCTAAAAGGTATTTCAAAATTAAAATACAATCTATTTTCATTTCCTATTTTTTTTGTAAAATTTGATATTTCATTATATAAATAAAGAAAATATTTATTTTTTTTTTCCTCATCAAGAATAAATAATTCTGGATTAATTTTATAACTATAATATTTTGTTATATTTTTTGTTCCTATATATTGAGTTAATTTTAATGATGAAATATAAATATCTGATTGATTTAAACTAAATTCAATTAAAGTTTTTACACAAAAATCAAAGATTAAACAATTTTTATAATTATTTCTCTTATTATAATAAGGAAGAACAATTAAAAATATTTTTATTAATCTTAAATTAATATCATTCTTTTTAAAGAAAAATTCATCTTTATTTTTTTTTTTTAAAATAAATTTATCAATTATTATTTCATCATTTCTATATATAGCTGAATAAACAATAGATTTAATTAAATATAAAGCAACTGTTTCAAATCCATCAGTAATGTTATTATCTTTTTCACTTTTTATTAAAGAATATAAACAATCTAATATAGTATCAAAATAATCATCAATTGCTTCTAAACTAATTAAATTATATTTAATTAAGTATTTAAAAATATAAGTTATACTTTTCAAAGGAGCTTTAAAATCTAAAGGTTCAAAATTGTTTGAATTTTGAGTAAAATGTTTTACAATTTTAATAATTTCTTTTGCTAATTTATCTATATAATCAATAGATGAAAAATCAATTTTTTTATTTTTATTATAATTTTGATCATAATCTAAATTATATTTAAAAAAAGTTTTTGAATTTCTAATGAAATGCATTCTATTTCCAATATCCAAATTTAAAATTGTTTTCATATTTAATAAATGATTATGTTTAACAATATGACTTTTAATAAAATAACTAAACATTATCTCAGCAAAATAAAATTTTCCACTATAAAATAAATTAGTTGAAATTGAATTAGTTAATTCAATATCTTTATGAATAGACATAAAATTAATTAATTGTTCAAAAGTAAAATGATCTAAAAAAGGATTCATATAAACATATTTATTTTTCCAATATTTAATAAAAAGAGAAAGAGTTTTAAAAATAGAATTATTATTATACTCAACAAAAATTTCATAATTTTGTAAAGAAGTAGGATTATTATTAAAACTTTCAATTAATTTAACAATACTTTCTAAATAAATTTGTTTAGAACTTTGAATTTTAAATAAAATATTACCATTAAAACTCCTCATATAAATAGGTAAATTTTTATGACTAGTTAAATCAGAATATAATGATATTGCATTAATATTATGTTTTCTAGTTGTACACATACAATTCATTGAATTAGAATCTAAAACATAAACTAATCTTTTTTTAAATTGTTCTATTTTTATTTTTATATTAGAATCATTTTCAATAAAAATATTTTCTTCTTCTTCATTAGAATTTTCATGATCACTAATTTCATTTCCTTCATTTTCATTATTTACATTTACAGCATCATTACTTTGTTTATTTTTATTATTTTCATTATTAATATCATTATCTTTTTTTTTTTCAGTATCCTTACTCAAAATATCATATATACAAGAATCAGTATCATGACAAACAGCACAATATTGAGAACCATCTTTAGTATCTCTATAGAAACCTGAATTAGGAGTAATTTCAAATAATTTTGCAAAGAAACAATTACATTCTTTTATTTTACTTGATATTTTTTTTACTAAATGATTCTGTTTACCACATATACAAGTGTAATTTCCTACTATTCTAACTTTACCTAAATGATTTCTGTGACATACTTCTGTACATGCTTTACATATTGGAGCAAATTCAGTGTTACATGGACATAAATAGAATATTACACTTTTTAAATTGTCGTTTATGTAGGAACATTTATTTACTTTATTTACAGTTTTGTATTTTTCATATGTAAAATATTCATCCTTTTCTTTTTTTGGGTTTGACATTTTTATATTTATATGATTATATTTTTATTATTTTTTTTTTTTTTGAGTTTTTTTAATAATGTTTTTTTAAGTTTTTTATATAATGATTTTAGTTATTTTAATTATTTATTTTTAAATTTTTTATGATAAATATATAATTAAATAATGTTGAATAAAATAATTATAGAAGTAAATGATATATAGATAAATGATAT
>JAJJLH010002765.1:0-13920 GCA_023806865.1 Isotricha sp. YL-2021a | reverse complement strand
ATTTTGAGCTATTAATTTTTCTAAATAAATTATACTACTTTCCTGAAATACTCTTTTTTCTTTATTATTTCAAATTTCATGAATATTAATCAAATACAATTCAAACAAACATAGGAGATTTATTTATTTTATAAATTGTTTTTCTAAATTTGAAAAAATTAAATTTAATTAAAGATTTTCTATTATTATTATTAAACATATTTACAATTTCCATTTTTCAAAAAAAAAAATTTTATATAAAATTTTATTTATATGTATATGATAGAATTTCATTTAAAAAATAATTTAAAAAACAAACAAGTAAATATTTGAAATTTATAAATAAATGGATTCAAATTTAAGTACTTATAAAAAAAAAAATATAGAAATTTATAAATTTTTTGGAAATATTTCTCTTCATAAAGTCTTATCACTTTTAATCTTAATAATAAAATTATTACCAATAATTGTGGTAACTCATGACTGGAAAATTAGTTCAAAATTTGGAATTTCATATTATTTCAGAAAATTTACTTTATCAGAAATTATATTTAATTGTAATAATTTAGAATGTTTTAATATTATTTTATTTCTTGTTTTTTTACTTATAGTAATTAATTGTATTATATTTGTGAAAGTAAAATTCTTTAATAAATCTATTTATTTATATCGTTCATTTTTAATAAAAACAACTTTTATTTTATATTCATTTAACCCATATTTTTATTCAATTTTTACTGAAATTATTTTTAATAAAAATATAAAAAAGGATGTTGCAAAAGGAATATATATATTGCAAATAATTATCATTTGTATTTGTATAATTATATTATTATTTCTTGATATAATAATTTCAAGTGTATTAATAGAAGAATCAAATTTTATAGGATGTAATTCTTTTTTAACTAATGAATTAGGAAAATTGGATTTTTCTTCTATATCTTATTCTTTAATACAAATTGTTATTCAACTTGAATATAATATAAAAGAAGATGATTTTATAAAAATAAAAATATTAATAAGAATTATGATATGCTTTTTGTATATTTGTTATTTTTTGGATCATTCACTTTTTTATTATAGATTTAAATATGATGTTTGTTTTAGATTTTATTATACTATTTGTTTTTCTTCATGTATAATTGAATTTTTTTTTTTAAAACATTATTATGATAATAAAACCTTTATTCTTCAAGAAGATAAAGCATGTTTAGTAATTAAAATTTTTGTTGAAATTATTTTAGCAATTATTTTAATTTTAATTTATTACAAAATAGAATTTAATAAAATATCTAAACATTTTTCAGAATTTAATTCTAAAAGATATGAATCATATAATAATAATATTTTAAAAGTTTTTAATTTACTTTATTATATGGATAGACCAAATGAATTAAAAACAATTTTGAATAAATTTAATAATACATTAAAAACAAAAGTACATAATCCAAAATGTCCTGATAATGAAAATAAATGTTTTTATTGTAAAGTTTATGATTATGAAAAATTTGATAGAGAAATAGATTATATTATTGAATATATGAAACATAAAAAAGAATTAATGGGAGAAAACATTAATCTTAAAGAAAAAAGTCCAATTTTATTTCAATATTTTATTAATCAATTTGAAAATATTAGTTTAATGAATATACCATATACAAAAAAATTTTATAATATTGCATCAATTTTAGTTACTTTTTGTTTTGCTTTTGAAAGAAAATATTTTAAATGTTTATATATGATTGAAACTATTTTTTTTAATATTTCATTAAAAAGAAATTTTTATTCTAATCTTCAATTATCTATTCTTAAAAATAGATTAAATCAATATTATAAAAATGATAAAGAGAAACAATTAAAAAAAGTTCATTTAAATGATGATAATGAACATGAGGTGAGATTAATATTTCAATTTATACAAAATTTTAATTCATCAAATAAACTTTTAAAAATTGAAAATCGTATAAAAAATTTATTAATATCCTTTCAAAAAATAATGAAAATTTTTAATGAAGAAGATATTTCTTTTTCTTATTATTCATTATTAATAAAACAATTTTTTGTATTTTATACAAATTATATTGAAAAATTAAAAGAATTATTTAATAAAATTAATTGTACAATCTATTATCCAATAAAAAAAATATCTACACCATTTGAATTTTTATTAGGTGAGACACCAAAAAATATAATTAAATCAATGAATAAATTTTTTGCAAATCAAATATCAATTAAAGATTCTGAGAAAGAAATATTTATAATAACAATGTATGTAAATTATGTAAATGAACATTTTTTTTTTAAACCAAAATATATTTCTGATGATTTAGTTAAAAAATTAAAATATTCAAAAAATGAATTTCTTTCATTAAATTTTGTTGATATTTTCCCAAAAATTTATTCAAAAAGTTATAATTATTTATTTGGATTTTATTTATCAAATGGTGTAGATTATTTAAATATAAAAGATTTTTGTCTTCAAGATAAATATAAATATATTTCATTTTATGAAATGAAAGGTGATGCTATATCAACTCAAAAAGGGATTCAATTATATATTCAATTAGAAAAAATAAATATTGATAAATTATTAAAAAGAAATAAGAGTATTCATATGAAAACAAATAATGATAATAATGATAAAAATTTAGCTGGTACATGTTTTTTCTTTACAAATAAATCAGGGAAAATAACTAATATTAGTCGTGGATTTGAAGATTATTTATTTTTAAATTCTAAAATTCTTAGTAGATATAAAATTAGTATTTTAGATATTTTTAAAATAAAAAAATTAAAAAAAAAAGGAGTATTTGAAATTGAATTATTACATATTTTAAATAATATCAATGATAAATTTATGAGAGAAAATGGACAAATAACAGAAGATGAGTTTTCTAAAATAATAATTAAATTAAGAAATTTTCAAGAAACAATTATAAAAGTAAAATTTGATTTTATTGTAAATGGAATTTATGAACAAAGGAAATTTATAGTTGGGAAAGATAAAGAAAAAAAATTTTATATTTTCTCAATTGTTATTAAATTAAAAGAATCAAAAAGAGTATTTCAGGAAAGTAGTATAATTTATTTAGAAAAATTAATAGCTCAAAATATAAAAAAATCATCTGTAACTCATGTTCGAAAAGATACAAATATAGATACATCAACTATAACAAATTTAGAAGAAATTACTTCAACTCCACAAGTTTTTGATAGGGAATCTAGATTTTGGTTTTTATTAAAAAAAGTGAAAAATGTAAATAAATTATGTATTATTTTACTTAAAAAATATTTTAATATTGCACTTTCAGAAAAAAAAAAGGAGAAATCAAAAGAAATTGAAGATGAAAAAACAATTAAAGATCAAGAAGATAAAGAAATATTAAATTATAATGAAATGTCAAAAAAAAGTTTAAAAGCAAGTTTTATGATAAAATTACATTCTTTTACATTTATTGGACAATATCTTCCATCAGTAATTTCAGTATTATTTTATTTAGTTTTAATAATAATGTTTATTTTTAAATTAAAACAAATTATAATATTAAAAAAATATGTTTCAGCTTTTGGAGAAGGAAATATGTTTATTCAAATAGTAAATCATATATCAATAAAAGTTTTATTAATGCAATATAGTGCAAATGGTGTTCAAGAAGAAATGTTAAATGAAGAATATAATAATAGTTGGGAATATAATAATAATTTATTAACAAAAAGATATCAAGAATATATAATTTATCATTCAAGATTTTTTGAATTTATTTCTACTGATAGTAAAGCAAGAAAAAATCTTTTTTCATATTATAATGCAAGAGGTAATTATTCAATTCCTTTAATTAATGGAACAAAATCAATTATTGAAAATCCAATTTTTCAATATTTAGTTCATGTTATTTTAAATCCTATTAAAGTTAATGGGAAAATTTCAATTTTATATAATAAAAGTGATTATTATTTTAATGAAGAAATGATAAATAAATCAAATTTAAATAATACTGATTATTTTATTAAAGCTTATGCATATGTTGAATTTTTAGAAAATTTTTCTTTATTTTTTACTTATATTGCAAGTGAATCTCAAAATATTTTTTTTAATAAAATAATTGGTAATGAAATTACTATTCAAAAAAAATTATCTCTTGTAATTTTATTTATTACAATTGCTTTTTCAATTTTTTCTATTCTTCAATTTTTTTTATTTTTAAGTAAAACTTCAATTCTTTTTTCAAATTATTATTTAGGTTATATTAGACTTCGTTTTTTTAATAATTATATAAATTTAAAAATCAATTTTATTTTAGATTTCATTGATAATTATTCCAAAGAAAAGAATATACATACTAAAATGGATGAAATTGAAATTATTCAAAACAATATTGAAGAAATAATATTACATAATATAATGACTGATCAATATGATAAATATAGAGCTATAAAAGTTCAACCAATTCAAGTTAAGAATATATCACATCAAGATAAAGAATATAAAGAAAAGGAAAAAGAAATAATTGAAAATAAAAACGAAATGAATGAATTATCAAAAAATTTTTCTCAATCAAAATATGTAGATTCACCAAAATTATTTAATATATTAAAAAAACAAACATCATATAATATATCAAATATTCAAAAAAAAAGTGCTTTTAATTCAAATATAAATTTACATAGAGTAAAAAGAAATTCTTTACAATTTAAAAGTAATGACTTTCTCCCAAATGTCTTATCACCAAATAGAGAAAATAGAGAAAGTACTAATAATAAAAGTACTGCTTCTAATAATAATCCAACAAATTCAAATGTTACTAATATTTCAAATGTCACTAATAAATCAAATGTTAATTTAATTGGTACTTCTACAAGATCAAGTATATCTGGTAAATCTACATTGAAATTATTAAATGAAAGTAAAAATAATGTGAGTAATAATAAAAGTGTTTCTAAGAATCAATTAATTCAATCTGAAAAAGAGAAAGAATTACAAAAAAAATTTTTAAATTCTGGGAAAAAATTATTAGAAAAACCAATATTATATTTTAATTTTCTTCTTTTTTTATCTATTATGATAATTTGTTTTATAACTGTTACATTAATGCAAATTATATTATCAATAAAAATTATAAATACTACAAAATCAATAACTCATACAGAATATGATATTTTTCTATTCTTAAAATATAATATTCAAGTTGTATTTTTATATGGATTAATGGTATTAAAAAATGAACCAATATATTTTGAATATTATGCAAATCAATATACATCTGATTGTATAAATATTGATCAAAAAATGACTAATACTTATAATCATAATATTTTTGAAGAATTACTAGTTTGTTATTTTACAGTTAAAAGTAAATTAGAACAAATTCCTTCAGGAAAAATAAATAGACATTTATTAAATGTTAAAAAAATACATTCTAAATTTTATTCAAAAGAATTTTGTGAAACTTTTGCAAATTTTATTATAAAAAATAAAGATAATTCCTTTATAAAAGAACTTAGTTATTTAGAAAATGATACATATGACTCATTATATTATGATTGTAGTAATTTAGGAAATGGGATTAATTCTGAAGGATATAATACTGCAATAGATACAATTTCAAATACTTTAATTAGTTATTATGAAGATTTTAATGGAGAAAATAGAACAGAAAAATCTAATTTTGAAAGATTAAATGACTCTTTTTTTATTACATGTATTTTAGAAACTATGAAAATTACTAAAAAATTATCAATTATATATTTTATACTTTTTCAAAATGATTTTGAAAATTATAAAAATTATATTATTAAATTAGAATCAATACTTTTTGCAATTCAAATTTTTGTTATGTTAATTATAACAATTTCATATATTATTCATTTAAAAAAATTTGAAAGAGAAACTGAAAAAGTTAATTTTTTTAATAAATGTTTAATTAATTCAATTTTATATAAATAATTATATATTTTATTTTCTTTATAATGTGGAGATATATATTTTTTAATTTTTTTCAGTCATTTTTTATTTTTATTTTTAACGGTTATATTAATTGGTAATTTTTAAAGAATCAATTAATCAATTCTATAAACATAATTTTTAAATTATTTTAAATATTTATAAAAAATTTTATCATAGTAAATTTTTTCGAATAATTATTATATAATTTATATGAATTGTTTCGATTTAAAATGTGAAGATCATCAAAAGAGATTTAATGAAAATATTAAAGCAACAAGATATTGTGCTATATGTAAAATGACATGTTGTGATACATGTGTTATTGATTTTCATATTGATCATATTATTCTTGCAAAAACAAGAATAGATGAATATTTATTAAATGTAAAATCAAAATTAGATAATATAAGAGAAATGATAAATAATTCAATAAATTCTAAAATAAATATTCAAGAAATATATAAAATTTTAAATGCATATGAAAAAAAATTTGAATCTTATTTTACTATTAGAAAAACTTATTTAGAAAACTTAAAAGATAAAATTGAAAATATTCTAAAAAATGAAGATAAGTTATATAAAAATATAATTGATAATATTTCATATTTATATAGAGAAGAATATTCCAAAATTATGATTGATCCTATAAAACTAAATGAAAAATTATTAATTAATATTGAAAATTATTTAAATAAATGGGATAATTTTTCCAAGTTTGATAAAATCAATTTTTTTAAAAATAATAAAATAGAAGAACTTAAAAATGAATATTTGCAAAATTATGAATTAATAAAAAACAGTAATAAAACTTTTGAAGAAAAAACAAAAATAATTGAAATAAAAGTAAATGAAATTTTAAAAGATTTAAATATAATTGATAAAATAAATGAATTTGATAAAATAATTAATGACATTGAAAATTTAAATATAGAATCAATTAAAAAATTAAATTTATTAAAAGATAAATCTCAATCAAATATTGAAACTGAATACAAAATATTAATATATTTAAAAATTCATTCAAATATATTAATAGTATTTTATCCAAATACAGAAATGAAATATTTAAAAATTACAAAAAATAATTTTGAAATTCCATCAGAATCATTTAATACTTTTCCAGATAATTCAAAATATGTAAATATAGGTAATTCAATAGTGTTAACAGGAGGATTTATAAATAGATATTTAATAAAATCCTGCTATTTAATAGTAGTAAATAAAATTGAAAATAATGAAGAAGAATATGAAATTAAAATAAAACCATTTGGAAAAATGAAAAATGCTAGAGAAAGACATAATATAATATATTTACCAGATAAAAAAATAATTTTAGTTTGTTCTGGTTTTTATAATAAAGGAAGTGAATATACAGAAATAAATAATGTTGAATGGAAAAATATAGGAGAAATGAATGAAGAAAGAGGAAATGCAACAATTGCATATATTAATCAAAGATATATTTTTGTAATTGGAGGATTTAAAGTTTTAGAAAATAAAATAGGAAAAAATAATGGTTTTTATCATGGAAATTATGAATATTTAGATTTTAATAATTTAAATAATGGTTGGACACAAAGAGAATTTACTAATATAAGTATTCAAATGAGTGTAATGGGTGTTATTCATATTAATAATAATGAATTAATTTTATGTGGAGGATTTGATGGACAACAAAAAAGAAATGTTTATAAACTTAATTGTTCTGATGTTAATTCTGTAAATGTTGAAATAATGGATATTACTTTACCTAAAAATTGTATTTTTGTGCATAATAATTTTATTCAAATTCAAAATGATTTTTATAATTTAGATTTAAATGGTTATTATGTTAAATTTTCTCCTGAAAAAATGGAATTTACTTCTAATTATGATAAAATATAAAAAAAAGTGTTTATTATAAATAAAAATATTATATATATTTATTTTTTTATTTTTTTCTTAAAATATTTTTGATACAAATATTCTTTATTTTTTTTTTTATGGTTTGTTTAGATTTTGATTTCGAATTTGATTTTGATGAATTATTACTATTTATTTTTAATAAATTTTTATTAGTATTTGTTGATGTTGTTTGATAAGAATAAATTTTTGAATGATGTGTTGCAAAGGAATTTAAATTTTTATTATTTATTGTATTTATATTAATGCAATTTTTACTATTTTTAATATAATTTTTATAATATTCACCTAATTTCATAGATTTAATTTTATTTTTTTTTTTATTATTACTTAAAGATAATTCATTTTTCTTATTTGTATTAATTAAATGTTCACCTCCAATTTTTCTAACAGTTTTATTTATATAATTTTCATGTGTTTTTATAATTGTATCAATATAATTATCATTTAATAAATCTTTAGTTTTTAATTCTAATTTAGTCCTATCATTTCTATTAATCATATGAAATAATTTAGTTGAATTATTTGAACTTTGAGAATTTAATTTTGTAAATGATTTTTTATGATATGAAGGAATAACAATCATATTAAAATTATAAACAGTATTTTTTATTGTTATATTATTTGTTTTTTTCTTTGAATTATTTTTATTATTATTTCTATTAAATGATGATGAAAATGGAATTCTCGTTGTATTATTATTTGAAAAATTACAAATATTACTTAAAGTTGAAGTTTGAGAAATTGTTGATGAATTTATTATTGGTTTTATTATACTTTTTTTTTTCTGTTGAGGTGAAAAAAGTTTTTTTCTATGATTTGATAAAGATTTTTTATTTTTCTCTTTTTCAATTTTATTTTTTTTTTTTAATATTGTACTTGGTTCAGTTTTTGAAATTTTTTCTGAAAAATCATTAGTTGTTTTTGGTATTGAACTTTTTCTTTTTTGATAATTTAAAGTTTTAATTCCTTCTATAACTCTCATATTTCCTTTATTTTTTGAATGTAAATTTTTTAAAACATTAAATATATTTTTATTATTATTTTTTTCTCCTTCTTTTTCTTTTTTATTTTTTTCATTTTCTTTTATTAATTTTTTTTCTTTTTTATTTTCCTTTATTTTCATATCTTCATTTTCAATTTTTTTTTTTTTTTTTTCATTTTCATTTTCTTTATGATTATTTTTTTCTATATCAGATATATTTTTATCATTAATATCAATTTGAATATAATCAATTTCATTTTCTTGTATTTCATGTTTTATTTCTTTAACAGTAAAATTTTTATCAAAAATATTTTTTCCTAAAATAAAAAAAGGATGTTTCTTAATATCAAAAATACTAATTCTTTCATTAGGTTCAATAACAAGAATTTTCTTAATTAAATCAATAGAATCACTAGAAAGATAATTAGGAAAATCAATTTTACATTCTAAAATTTTTTTAAATAATTCATCATTATCATTATCTTCAAAAGGTAAATAACCACATAACATAGCATATAAAATAATTCCAGTACTCCAAATATCAATTTTAAATCCATCATAATTTTTACCACTTATCATTTCAGGTGAAGCATAACAAGGACTTCCACAAGGAGTATTTAATAATTTATCTTTAGAAAAATAATTACTTAAACCAAAATCAATTATTTTTAAAATATGATCTCTTGTTAATAATAAATTTTCTGGTTTTAAATCTCTATGTACCATATTTAATGAATGAATATATTCTAAACCATTTATTATTTGATAATAAAAAAATGCACTTTCTTCTTTTGATAATCGCCTTTTTTTTACTATGTAATTAAATAATTCTCCTCCTTCACAATATTCCATTACACAATAATAACGTTCTGGACTTTCAAATATTTCTGTTACTAATATTACGTTTATGTGATTAAATTTTGATAACATTTCAAATTCTCTGTTTATTCTTATTTTATCATCTTTATCTTTTATTTTTTTTTTTTCTAATATTTTTATTGCCATTTTCTCCTTTGTTGGTAAATATATTCCTAGTTTTACTTTACCAAATGTACCTTCTCCTAATGTCTTTTTTATTTCATAATTACCAATTTTAAAATCTGTTTCTTTATCATTTGAAGAATTTATTGATTCAGAAGTCATTGAATTTATTTTATTCAATTAAATTTTTATTTAAAAATTAAATATATATGTTAATTTAATTAAAATTAAATTTATAAATAAAATAATTCAATATATTATTAGTTTTTATTATTTTTTGAATTTTCATTTACTTCAGATTCTTTTTTAAAAAAGTTTACTTCATCTGTTTCATTTAAATTTGTTTTATTATTACTATTAGTACTTTTATTGTTATTGAATGTATTTGAATTTTGATGTGGAATTCGTATATTTTTGACATTTATACCATTTACATTATCATTTAATTCGCTTATTATTATTTCATTTTCAATATTTGGTATTTGTTTCTTTTCTTTTGTATCAAAAGTTATAATAACTAAAATTAATAAAATTAATTGAAATAAAAATAAACATAAAAAAATAGAAACAAATATATATAAATTTATTTTAAACCAATTTAAAATTTTTTCCAAACAACCAAAATTATTAGGAATTTCAGAAATATCACTAAATAAATATTTAACAATTTTACTATTAGTTTTAGTATTTTCATTAAAATAATTCAAACTACAAAAACCAGTACATTTAAAATATTTTTCAATATAACTATAATATTTCTCAAATTTTTTTTGATTTAATTTATAATTATAAAATGAGTTTCTCATTAAATAATTATTATAAGCTTTATAATATATAACTTCATTGCATTTTTGAAATTTTGTAACTAATAAAGTAGAATTAGAAATATGCCATAAATTATAATATGGTGCAGTATTAATATTTGTTAGAAATTTCATTGTAGATGTCCTATTTAAATAACAAGGACAATAATAAGAACATAATAATTCATCAACTGATTGTAAATAAATATCAATTGAACCCCAAAGTTTCAATAATCCTTTATATTGAGTGTGACAACCTAATGTTTCATTCCAATACTTAGTTTTATTTAATATCAAAATAAAGATTACTATAATAAAAGTAAATAAACATGATATTAAAAGAAATATTATAAAAATTATTGAATATTGTTTCTTTTCACTAAATGTAGATATAAATCCTATTATAATTGTTATTAAAATATAACATATTAATATTAATTTTAAAATTCCTATTGAGCTGAAAAAATGATTTGTCCAATTTATATTTAAGAATTGAAAATTAATTGATGCAATAATAATTGAAATTAATGATAATAACTAAATTTAATATTAGAAATTAAATATATTAGATACAAAAGATATCCCAATTAATATATATTTGGCAATCTCATATTCATCCATTTAATTTTATTAGAATTTAAATTAATAAAACCCTATTTATTATAAATTATCTTTTTAATAAAAAATAATGAAATAAATAAAAAAAATAAATTATTTTTTTTATAATATAGTAAATGGGATGTTTATTTGATTGTAGTAAAAATCAATCAAAATCAAAAAACAAGAATAAAATAGATTTATCATTTTTAAATGTTACATCAAATGATTTTATAAACACAATTCCTAACAGTTCATTAGATTATTCCTCAAGAATTGAACATCATTTTATTTTTGATATATCATTAGGAGAAGGTACATTTGGTTTTTCAATGAAAATAATAGAAAAATCTTCAAAGAAAGAATTTTCTCTTAAAATACTTCCAAAAGATAATATAATAAATTTATCAAATATAAATAATATTAAAATTTATTATGAAAATAATAGAAAAATTTTAATTGATTCATCATATATAAATAGAATATTAAATACATATGAAAATGAAGATAATTTTTTTTTAATTAGAGAATTAGCTCCTTTAACTTTAAAAACCAAAATAAATAATTCTAAATTACCATTTCAATTAAATGAAGTTAAAAATATTATGTTTCAATTATTGAAATGTGTTAAATATCTTCATTCAAATAATATAATACATGGTAATATAAAACCAGAAAATATTTTATTATTTGATAAAAATATGATTAAATTAGAAGATTTTTCCCATTTTTTATATTTTCAAAGAAATAATAAATTTAATGATTTTTTATTTTGTTCTCCTGAAATAATAGAAAAAATACCAAATGAAAAATGTGATGAATGGTCATTAGGAATTATAATGTATTATTTATTATGTGGAAAATACCCTTTTAATGGTAATTCAAAAGAAGAACTTTCAAATAATATATTAAATAATAATTTTGAACAAGGAGAAGAATTTAAAAAATTATCTTTAGAATCTCAAGAACTTATTAATAAGTTTTTAACTCATAATCCAAAATTTAGAATTAATGCAGAAGATGCATTATCTCATAAATTTTTTGAAAAATCTGATGAATATTTTTTATTGAAATCTGAATCTAGTAGTAATGGAAGTGATAAAATATCCAATCAATTAGAAATAAATTCTTTAATCAAAATTTATTTTATTTTTATTATTATTTTTGGTATTGAAAATAATTTTAATGAATTGTTTTTAAATTATATTTTAGGAAGTAAATTTCTTGTTGAAAATGAAAAATGGAAAATTTTAAAATTTGTTTCTGATAATTTAATTAGTTATGAAGAAGAAGATGTTAAACATATAATGAATTATCTTTGTAATAATAAAATATATTTATTTAATGATAATTTGAAAATTATTTTTCTTTTTTTTTGTGAAAGTAAAAATGATAAACAAACTTTAAAAATAAAATATATAATAAATTCTTTAAAAAAACTATTTGATAATCTTAATTGTGATGATTTAAATATTCCAAATAATATTATTTCTAAAGATTTAGAATATGAAGAATTTAAAGATATAATTAGTAAAAATTTATAAATATTTGTTTAAATAAATATAAATTTTAATTTTTAATTATTACATAAATTTACATTTATTTTTAAAAATAAGTTACTCTTGCTTCAATAATATCATTCATTGAATTGACTGGCATTATAAATCCATGTCTATATTCTCTTTCAGTTAAATTATTTTTTTTTAAATCATAATTTCTCAAATCTGTTCTATAACTACCATAAGAATAATTATTATTCTTATTTTTATGAGTTCTAAATATATTTTTTTCTGTATAATTTAAAAAATCTAAATTTATTGGTTTAGTTTTAATCATATTAGATTTTTTAAATGAAAAAATTGTTAAATTATTCTCATTTATTTGAGGACTTAATAAACGATCTGATAAATTTGTATTTGTATTAATACTTCTATAACTTTCATTATCTTTTATTGAAAAAGTTCTTGGAGATAAATTTTCATTTAAAAAATTATTCCTTAATTTAAATCCATTTTCTTTTTCTATTTCTTTTTTAAAAATACTTTTATATTTTTTTTCTTTATATTTAAAATAATTATTCATTAATCTAAATTGATTTTTCTTATAATTATTTTCTGGACTTAAATGAGATTGTCTTAATATATTTTTTATAGAATTAGAATTTATAACTTTTTCATGATTATTTTTATTTATATTCCCTAATATAAAATATATATCTTTAATTTTTTGTATTTTCCTATTTTTTTTTATTATATTTTCCTCTTCTTCTTTTGTCATTTTTGTATTATTATTTTTTTGAAGTTCTTCTAATGGCATTAATAATTGATGATTTTTAAATTTTAATAATTGAATTAATTTATTAATTTCTATTTCTTCATCCTTTTCTTTATCAATATAGTTATTTTTTTTTTTATTAAACAAATTATTGAGAATCTTATTTGAATTCTTATTCTTTTGGAATTTCTTGTTTAAATTTTTATGATTTACTATTTCACAATCTTTTTTATTATTTATATCTTTTTGTGAATTTGTTATTTTATTATTATTTAAAGATAGACTATCTATATTATTTTCATTTTCTAAATTAGTATCATCAATTATTTTTATATTATTATTATTATTATTATTATTATTATTATTATTATTATTATTATTATTATTATTATTATTATTATTATTATTATTATTATTATTATTATTATTATTATTATTATTATTATTATTATTAT
>JAJJLH010002764.1:0-13920 GCA_023806865.1 Isotricha sp. YL-2021a | reverse complement strand
TTTATTTATAATTGTATTTGATTTATTTTTATTTTTATATTCATTAATATATTTTGAAGATATAGATGAATGATTTGAAATTGAATTAGATGATAGATTTTTTTTATTACGTGTATCATTTATTTTTTCATTAATAAAGTATAATAAAAATCAATTGATAGATTAACTTTTATAGGCATAATTTTTTTTAAAATATCAATTTCTCTATCAAAAATTGCTTGTTCTTTTAAAACTTTTTCAGGCCATATTTCATCTTTTTCAATTATCCAATCTAAAATTGGTGTATTATCATTAATTTCTCTTTCAGTTCTATTTCCACTTAAAAATCTAGAAATAAATTTCCTGACAACATCAGCAAGAATAATTTTTGTTATTAATTTATTTTCATCATTATATTTTAAAATATTATTTTTTGTTTTACCATCTATTTTCATTTTATATAATTCTTCAATTGTTTCAAAAATATTATTACAATTTACTTTTTCAATAAATTCATAAATATGAATTAAATGTTTAATTTTAAAATTATTTAATTCTTCAAAAAGGATTCTCATATCATCTTTAACTATAATAAATTTTGGTAAATTTCTAATAAAATCTCTAATTGTATTTTCTTTATTTGTATTTCCTCCTCCATTTACTAAATAATAAAATAACATTTCAATTGAAAATAAAATATTTTTATATTCTTTTCCATTTAATGATTTTAATAATGCATTTTCTTCATTTAAATTTAATGATGTTTGTTCATATTTTTTTTTAAAATCTGATAAAATTGTTGAATTATTTCCATTATAACCTTCAAATCCATAAGTAATAAAAATTTGTTCTGTTTTGAATATTTTTTTCCCTGGTAATAAAATTTTTCCTAATTCAATTTCAATTTTATCTAAATTATATTTTATTTCTCTATATTTTACATAATTTATTTTATTAGTATTAAAATTGAAACAATCTCTATAAGTATATGAAAAAATTAATTCATCTATATTTTTAAATAATGTTTTTTTTATATCTAAATCAATTATATCAAATGATGTTGCTTTTTGAATATAAATTTCTTTTGATATTGCTTCTTTAAAATATATAATTTCTTTTTGATTTAAATTTGCTTTAATTAAATTTAAAAATCCATTTTGAATTTTAATTAATTCATGATAATAAACAGCTAAATAAATTCCATAATTTATTTCACCTTTATCATTTAAACAAAATGCTAAACAATCATCTTTTTTTATTTTTTTCTCTTTTTGCATTTCAGGAAGATTAACATGACAAACAAAATCAGTTCTAAAAATATAATGTGATAAATTATTATAACCATTTTCAAATTCTTCATACATTTTATTTACATTTTCATTATTAATTTTTAATAAATCTTGTTTAATTGTTATTTTTTTACTTTCATTCCTTGTTAAATTATATGAATGTCTATTTAACATATACATTTCAAAATTATTTAATTTACATAAATTTTTTAAATCTTTTATTCCTTCAGAATCATAATATTGTAAATATGATGATATAATTGGATATTTATTTTTTAATGAATTTATTTCAATATATCTATTTAAATCATTTAAAGAAGGATATTTTGATAATATGAAATATTTATAAAATGGATATTCATCATCTGAAACTAAATTAATATCTACTGTTTCATCAAGGTAAGATTTTGTACTAATATTTTTAATTTCTAAAAGTTCATTATTTGAATTTATATAATTTTGATAATAATTTTGAAAAGTATTAAATGAATTTTCAATATAATTATTTATTTCTCTTTCAAATGATGCTCTATTTTCTTTTGTATTCATCATAGTTGAATTCATAAATATATTTTTAATATCTGGATAAATCATATTAAAATATATTTGAATAAAATTAATTCCTTTAGTAGCTAATTCATCTTTTAAAATATTCCAATTAATTTTTAACATTTCCATAATATTAATTTTTTCTTTTATCTTTCTATTATTATTATTTCTTTCAACAAAACAACAAAATTTATTTTTATCATTAACTTCAGAATAAAAAATACAAGAATAAAATATAAAATTAAGTATCCTATAACTAATATTACTTAATCCTCTAACTTCTTTATCTCTTTTCAAGAAAAAATCTTTATTAACAAACTTAACTCCAATGACTTCTTTTCTTTTTTCTTCCTCGACTAAATTTTTATATTGAGAAAGTAACATATAGTTCATTTTCTTATAATAAAATCTATGAGTAATATCATCAACTTGAGCTTGATTATAAAAAACTCTAAAATGACCATTTCTTTCAACTAATTTATGATTTTCTCCTCCAATTGGTAAACCACAAATTGGACAAGGTGAAATTCTTGTTGGTAAAGAGCATTCACCAACAGTATAAAAGTATCCACATGAACAAACATATGCACCTGGAGTAGTATGATTTGTTGATATTAAATGTTGTTCTAAGTCTTTTGAGAATTGAATTAAAATTGAATCATTTGGTTCTCCTCCAGGAATAAAATTTGTATTTATTGTATTTTCTATGTCTAATGATGTTAATTTTGAATAAAATGAATTTTGATTTAATAATGAACACATTAATGTAAATTTATGAGAGTATAATAATATTTCTAATTCTTCTATTGATGATAAATTTTGAATTAAATTATTGTATTTTCTTGTGAAAATATCATAGTTTAAATAAATTGATAATATTCTTATTGAGTTTTCTGTTAAAGCTATAAAATATGGAAGTAATTGAGTTAAATTTTGTGTAAATTGTTTAAATAAAGTTTCTTTAAAATCATTATCTTGTAATTTTGAAATATATTCATTTATTATGAAATTATAAAAATTATCAAATCCTGAATTATTTATTAAAGAAATTAAATCATTATTTTGATTTTGGAAATTTGTTTTATTTTTTTCTTTTTTTAATTTTTTATAATATTCTATTTGATTAATATTAAAAAATAAAAATGAAAGAATATTTGCACTTTCATTATCATAAATATTAAATTCTTCAATCCATCGAATTCCATTATCATAAAAGTTAAAAGAACGAAATTCTTCAAAATTATTAAAATGCAATAAATTTAATGATTTTAAAATATAAAGTTTAATTACTTTATTTATTGGATTTTCTTTTGATGAGATTAAAGTGTTAAAATTATCAATTTCATTTTGTAAATTTGAATAATTGTTTATAATTAAAGTTGTTATTTCTGAACAAAAACATTTTATGTAACAAATATGATATAAACATTCAATTTTATTTACATTAAAATTTTTATAATTTTCTTCAATAAAATTGAAAGATTTAAAAAAATAATCAAATGCTATTCCTGAAATTTTTTCTTTCAAAATTTTTTTTTGGGAAAAAAATGAATATATTGAAGTTTCAAATAATTGTATTAATATTTCTTCTAAAAATATATTTTTACATTGATTTAAAATCTCTAATATTTTATAATTTACTTTTTTAATTTTAGGATATTCATTAATTATTCTTATTTTTATTGTATTATTTAATTTATTTTCTTTAATATTTTCTGGAACAAGATTTGAATTTGATAAAAGTAATTGAAGAAAGTTTTTTGATTTAGAAATAAATTTTGAATTTTCTAGAACTTTTTTCAATAAAAATACTTTTAATGAATTTTTATTTTCTTCAATATCTATATTATTTTCATCATTATTATTTAAATTGATATTAAAAATATTATTATTTTCATCAAGAAAATTATTATAACTTACTCTTAAATCTATATTGTTTTTTTTTTCTTCTTCTTTTTCGATTTCTTCATTATTTTCTTCATTTTCATTAATTAATAATTTATTAGAAAAAATTTCTATTAATAATTCATATTTTTTATCTTCATCAAAAATATTATTATTTATAAAATTTATTTCCTTTGTTAACATTTCAATTGTTTTTTCCATATTTATTATTACATTTGATTCTAAAAAAGTTAAATATTCAATTAAATTATCAATTGTATTATTTCCATTTTCTTCTAAAACTTTTTTAACTTTATTAAAAGAATTTAGATTATAAATTTGTTTTAACCCTAATTCCATATTTATATTTGCTTGCATTATACAAAAAGAAACATTTTCTAAAATCATTAAAAAATTTCTAAAATTTTCCTCACTTATATCATAAAAAATTGATGAATTTTCAAAAAGATAATTTAAAATACTTTCATATAATAAATATAAAATTCTTCTTATTTTTCCTTTTTGATTATCTTTATTACTTTTAATTCTTAAATTTTGTTGATCAATCATAGCGTTAATTTTAGAATCAATCATTATATTATATATTCCTGGATCAAAACTATTCATTATATTAATTAAAGGAAATAAAGGAAAAATATATTCACAATATGATTCAAACCATAAAATTATTGTTGCAATTTGTTGTTTTTTTTCTTCCCAATTATAATAAATTAATCCAAATAATATATTTAAAAATTGGAAAATAAAATCATTAAAATAATTCACAAAATCTTTTGTTTCTTTTTTAATAAGTAAAATTTTAAAATAATCAAATATAAAATCTTTAAAAAACTCATCATTATTTAATAAATTAATATTATTATTCAATACATTCATTAAATCACTTTTTTCTAATTCAATTATAGTATTATTTTTAAATATTTCTTTTTTACTTTTATATTCCTCTTCATTATTTAACATATTATTTTCATTATCAAAATAATCTCCTTTAATAGTTTCAACATAATTCCTTGTTTTACTAAAAACTTCTAAAGATCCAGGAATTACTAAACAATCAATTATTTCAACATAATTTTGTTTAAGTTCATTTGAATATTTAAAATCTTTTAAATTTGAAATATCAAAATATGAATCAATTATTGTTTGATATATTGTTGTATTTAATCTATCATTATTTTTTATTATAGTATTTAAAAATCCTTCTCTTTCCATTTTTATTATAAGTTTAACTAAAGTTTCTCTATATAATTCCTTTAAATATAAAGAAATAACAGAAATTAAATCAACACAATTTTTCCTAAAAACATTTTTATAATATAAACTTTCAAAAATATTAGTTTCATCTTCATTTAATTTTTTTAAAATAGTATTTTTTAATTTTGAATTAAAATCATTATTATTTAATATAAAATTAATACATTTTTCAACATAATTTTCTTCAGTATCTTGAGAATCAATAAATTGATGTCTTATTAACATAAATGCAGTATATAATCCTTCTTTAAATTCTTTTTCCTTATCAATTAAATGTATATTTTTGAATAAATTTTCTTTTGATTGTTGTAATAAATCAAAAATTTTAATTTCACATCCATTTAAATTATCAATAAAAATTTGATTAAGACCTAATAAATGAGGAATTAAATATTGATTATTAATTTTTTTTTTTTTAATTCCTAAATAATCTGGAACAGGAAATAATCTTTCTAAATAAATAATAAATAAAAATACTTTATTTGAATAATCTTGTTCAGATAAAAATCTATCTAATTTATATTTTATATAACTTAAATGTACACAATCATCATTCGTAAATTGGAAATATATTAAATTTTTATTTGTCTTTAAAAATTGAATTAATAAATCTTCAATTTCTTCATCAGAATTACAATTTTCAATTGTTATTTTTTCAGTTTTTTGATGATTAAATTCACCAAATTTTCTATTGAAAAATTTTTGAGTATTATTATTTTCAAATAATGAACTTAAAATATTTGAAAAAGTATATATTATATGAATATTTGTGTTAATTTTTTCTAAATATGATTTTATATTTGGATAATATGTTTCTTGATAAATATTTTTAATTGTATTATAAATATCTTTATTTTTTTCTTTATAATCAGATATAGAAATAAATGTCATTAAATCTTGTGAAAATGTTGGTACAATTTTTTGTAAAAATTGTCCAAAATAATCATTATTATCATTTTTATTTTTAACATATTGCATTTTAAAAGATAATTGTTGTTGATTTTGATCTTTAAAAAAATATATTTGTTCACTATTTTCAAAATCATCATCCATATTATCTTCTAAATTATTATTATTAGAATTTAATTGTTCATCATTTTTATTTTCATTTAAATGAAACAAAAAAGCAAAAATTTCTTCTTCATCACAATTAATTAACTGTGAATATAAATCAATTCTAATTTTTTCTTTATTTTTAATAATAATAAATTCATTTATCAATTTATTCATATTTTTAGCAATTGATTTTAAATTTTGATTAAGTAAAAATTCATATGACATAATATGTTTTTCAAATCTATTTAAAAAAGGAGGATCTTGTAAATCAATTTCTTTTGGATCAACTAAAATAATTGCTCTAAAATTATCATGAACATAAGGATCAGGATTTGTAGATCTTCCTAATGAAATTCTAGTTTTTTTTCTTTGTCCTTCTCTTCTAAAACTTTGATTAAATAATTCATATAAAGAAGGATAAATAGATTCTAAATTTTTCATTACTAAAACTGAATCTGTATCTATATAAGCTTGTACTTTATTTAATATTCTTGCTGTGTAATATTCTTGAATTATATTTTTTCTGAAATTTCCTCCAAATAAAAAATAAAAGTTTTTACGTTTTTTTTTTAAAATTGATTCTATTAAAATTTGAGATAATGAACTTTTTGAAATAATTAATAAATATCTACTTTCATAATCAATTATATTACTTCCAATACAATTCATAACATTATATTCATTATTTATATTCTCAAATTTATAATATTTACCAACAAATTCTTTAAATTTACTTATTGAATCTTGTAATCCTCCAAAATTTCTTTCTATTCCTCTCATTAAAATATTCGATTTTACATTATTATTTATCTTTAAATTTGGATTTTCAAATTCATATTTAATAAAATTTCTTGAAACATTTTTAATCAAATGATAAAAATCTCTAGAACCATGAAAATTCATAAATTCTTTATTTCTTTCATTTTTTCTATATTTTATATAATTAAAATAACCTTTTGCTAAACTTACATAACAATCTTTAAAATTTATTTCTAACTTATTATGATATGACTCAGCAATAGATAAAGCTGTTTTAATTAAATCATCTTCTCCAGGTTCAGGAATAGATAAATAAATACCTCTATTCATTTTAGAAGCATCAAGTGACCAATTTGAAATACCAACAAAAGCAACTTTTGTTCTTTGTTCATCATATTCTAATTCAGAATGAATAACTTTTAAAGGATTATTATCAGAAATTTCAGCAAGTCCCATTTCATCAAAAAAAATAACAGGAATAACATTTTCATTAATAATTTTTTTTAATTTATTATTTAAACTATTATTTTGATTATTTGAATTATTTACATTTCTTAATGTATTATTTTCCATTCCTTTTCTTGCATTATCAAAAACTTTTTTAATTCCTTCTGAAGTACTTGTTAAAGAACCTTGATAATTATAAACTCTTAATTTAGGTTGTGTTTTAAATATTTCTTTTGTTGAATCTTCACCATTCATACTTCTTAATATTGATTGTACACTTAAACTTTTACTACATCCTGGTTTACCAACTATAAATAAAGGAATTTTATTACAAATACATACAAAAAGACAAAATAAATTCTCTAATAATGCTTGATTTGTTGCTATTCCTTCTTCTAAAACTACATTTTCTGCTATTTCTAATTGAAGTATTTTTGGTATTTTTTCAAAATCAAAATTATTTCCAAAACAATTTTCTTTTTTCATTATTCTACAAAATTGTTCTCTTAGATTTTTTTGGAATAATCTTATATAATAACATAAATAAACTCCTAAATTAATTGATAATTTATTTAATTGATTTTCATCCATTGATTTAAATATTGGATTTTCTTTTAATGGATTATATTTCTTTTTTTTTAATAAATCTTGGAAAAATTGAAATAAAATAATAAATCTTCTAATTTCTCTTAAAGAAATAGCAGAGACTTCATAATTTTCCCTAATAAAATTTTGTGCTTCACAAATACAATTTTCTGCAATAATAATCATTTGTTTTCTTATATTTTGATCAAAAATTAATTTACTAAATTCATCTGTTAAAATATTATTAATATATTTTTTTTCATCTTCTTTTCTTAAATTACCAAAATCAAAAATATAATTTAATAAAGAAGTAGGTAATGGATTTACAGTATAAACTAAATTTCTTTGAATATGTTTTTTTTCATCATATAAACCAACAGTTTCAAATTTTTTAGTAACAATTCTATAAGGATTACAAGCAGCAATGAATTTAACATTTTCTTTTAATTTTCTACCTAAACATGTATGTTTACATAAAATTTCACTTAATAATCCCATTGAATTACAAGTATTAATTTCATCAAAAAAAACCCATTTTTCTTTTTCATTTCCAATATTTTTTTTTTCAAAATCAAAATCATATAATTCATTTTCATTTAAAAATGTAATAATATCATTATCATTAATTCCAGCATGAATATTATAAATTAACATATTAGAAGAATTTTGTTCAGTTGTTTTAAATTGTAAATCATATAATATTCTAATTAAAGATGTTTTACCACATCCAGTTTCTCCCATTAAAATAACAGGAAGATTTGCTCTAATTCTAGTAATTATTAATATTAACTTAATAAAATTATCAGATGTAAAAATATATGAATCTACTATTTCATCCATACTTTGCCAATTTTTATCTTGATAATTTGTATAATAATTAGAATATTGTTTTTTTAATTCATTTCTATCCATATTTAATGTTTTTGGTATTATTTTTCTATGTAAATCTAATAATTTTATTAAAGCATCATAAAATTCTTCTGATTTATATTTTTTATAATTTGGTGCTTCTTTTTCTTTTCCTAAACTTTGGGAATTAAGGAAATTATTTATAGTTCTTTTTTCTTCTTCTGTTTCATTTTCAGTACAAATAAAAGTTAAACTTTGTCCATCTGAATTAAAAACAATTAAACTTGGATTAATATTGTCATATGAAACTAAATTTTTTACTTGTAATTTTGCTTTTGCTTCTTCTAAAGCAAGTTCTTCATTATAATTTTGATTTTGTCTTCTATTTGCAATTTGTTGTTCTTCTAAAATATTGGAATAAGCGCTTGTAATAAAATGTTTAGTTACATTTATTAAACATTTAATGAAAAAAGAACGAAATTTTTTTATATTTGAATTTTCTTGTGAATTTGCATCTAAAAAATAATTTATACTAAATAAAGAAAATTGATTTCCTAAAATTTTAATAAAAGCAGAAATTTGATAAAAATTTGGTTTTTGAATTGTTAAATATTTTTTAAGTAAATTTTCACATGTATCTACATCTAGAATTTGAATATTTAAACCTTGATTTACTTCATTATTTATTTTAATATTATTTTCATTAATTAATCCTTGATCGTAATATTTTAAATAATTAAAAGTAATTTGAAAATTAGAATCTAATCTATTATTTAATATTAATTTTGGTCTTGGAATTGATTTTATTTTTGGAATTTGTTTAAATATTTTTATCATTGGATATTTTATTAAGAAATCCTCAAAAATTGTAACAGGAATTTCAATTTTAATCTTTAATTCATTTCCATAATAAAAAATATCATCATTTTTAGAATAAAATTTAGTAATTAAAAATGAGAATAAAAATTCTCTAATTAAATCTGTTTTTTTTGATTCATATAAATCTAAATGAAATCCATAATTTTTCCCTTGTTCTAATTCTAATAATCTTAATATTAAATCTTTTCTATTAATATCACCTCCTAAAGGAAAATATTTATAAATTAAATTATTATCATTCATAAATTCATTATAAATTTTAATTGATTTTCCTAATCCAGGTTGAATTGATGAATAAACTTCAATTGAATTAATTGAATAATTTATATTACTCAAATCAGGAATATAATCTTCATATTCTGATAATGATTTTATTTCTGAAATTATATCAGAATTATTATCATAATATAAAAAATATAAACATGAAATTAATCTATTATTATTTGTTTTTAAATTATCTAATAATTCTTTTATTGTATCAAGCATTTTTGATTGTATTTCTTTATCTAAATTTTCTGGTTTTATTATTAGAAATAAACAAGGATATTCTGAAAATAAAATTGAACGATAAAGAAATGATATTATTTCTTCTTCATTTGTTTCTGAATTACAATTTAATATAACTTGTGATATTGGATTATTTCCTGTTAATAATATAAATAATTCTATTGCTTTTTGTTCTATTAAATCTTTTGAAAATTTTGTTGATTTTATTCCTGCAAAATTAAAATTTGGTAAATTTAAATTATCTTTCTTTTTAGCATTTTCAAAAACTTTTTTTAAATTTACATTATTTATTCTATATAAAATTGATATATATTGATTTATTTCATCATACATTTGTTTTAGTTTATCTCTTTCATTAGTTCTTATTTCTGAAAAATCTGGTTTATTTAAATAATTATTATTTGTTAAATATTTATTAATAAATATTAAATTATCATGTTTCTTATTTTTAATTGCATTATTTAATTTATTAAAAATTCTCCCACTTATTAATCTTAAAAAAGGAAATTGATTATATATATTTTTTAAAATTGTATTTTGTTTCATATAAAAATCTTTTAATTGTTGAAGTAAATCTTCAATTGTTTTTGTATCATTATCTCCTTCTTTTCTTGCTTTTCCTACTCCTCTTGTTATTGTTATAATATAATTAGAATCTTCTATTGAACCTTTTAAACTAATTAATTCTAAATATTTTATTATATCACTTATAATTTGAATATTTTTTGCAAAAGATTCTATTTTTGATTTAAAATCTTCATCATTTTCATTTGCAATTCTTAATAAAGCATCATCTCTTAAATCTAAAATATCTTCAAAATTTATATCTTTAACTCTTCCATAATTTACTTTACAATTATATTTTGGGATTTGAAAAATAAGAGTTATTTTACTTTGAGTATAAAATGCAATAATGTCTTCTCTTTTTTTTGCACTACTATCAAAATGAATTTTATATAAATCTTTTACATCTTCATATTTATTACCAATAATCTCAAATGATATTAAAATTAATTTTAAATTTGAATTTTCTACAGTTTTTATAAAATAATCTAATAATTCTCTATCATTTATATCTTTGTAAATAGAAATTTTTTGAACAAATTGACAACAAGTTTTAAAAGCATTTAAATCTTCTGGTCTAACATTAGTATCTGCAATATGTTCATATAATTGATCTATTAATTCAGTTTTTGATTCAATTAAAAATTTAATATGATTATCAATTTTATAATATATTTTATCTAAAATTTCTAAACTTTTTTTTGAATTAAAAATTTCTAAATGTAAATTATCAATATCTCTTTTTATTTCTTCTATCATTTCTTTTGAAAAATTTCCTTTTGAATTTTCAAATCTATTTTTTTGTTTCATTAATGTACTATATACTTCTGTATTTTTTGCATTAAAATCAGTAATTAATTGAATAAGATTATTAATTGGTTTTTGTAATATTTTTTTTTTAAGATAATTTTCTAATATAAATCTTACTTCTTCATTGATATTATTAATTTTAAAATAACTTTTTAAAAATATTAATTCATTTTCAATATCATTTATATTTACAATATTTAATGTAATTCCTTTTAAGATTTCATTAGAAATTTTTCCTTTTAATAAAAATTTTTTTAATTTTTGAAAATTTTCATATGCATTTTCTAATTTTTGAAAGTCATTAATATTTCTAATTTCTTTTTGTATTTCAAAAAGACCAAAAAAAAATTTTGAATTTGAAAATAAATTTATTTTTTGAGATAATTCAAAAAATGTTTGAAAATGTTGATCTTCAGAAAAAAATAAAGAATTATTAATTTTAATAGTTTCAAATCTTTCTAATTTTTCTGAATATTCATTAATATAATTTAAGTATTTTGTTTTAAAAAATGTCTTTAAAAAAAATAAAATTTTATTCAATTTTATTTTATAATTTGAAATTTGTTCAATTTTATTTTTAAAATTATTGAATTTATTATTTGCTTTTATTTCATTTCCATCAAAAAGTATTACAAATCTTTTTTTTAATTTATCATCATTTAATGAATTTATTTTTTTTGCTTCTTCAATTGTAAAATTATCATTATTTAATTGATGATACAAATCTTTAAATAAATTTTTTAAAAATTTTATTTTCCTAATATTTTCAGTATATGGTAATTTATAATATTTTGTTTTTGTAATTTGAAAAATTAAATCAATTGTTTCATTTTGTGAATCAAGGTAAAAATCATCTACATTTATTTGAAATTTTAATATTTCATCAAACATTATATTTAAATCCTCATTTTCTTTAATTAAATTTAAAATCTTTATTAAATAGTTAATATTATTATTATTATTTTTGAATTTTTGATAATAATAATTCAAAATAATGGGTTTTAAAAATAAATAATTTTCATCATTTGAATAATTATTTAAAATATTGGCAATTAATATTTTTATTATTTCTTTATCATTAAAATTATTTTCTAAATCAATTAAAATTTCATTTATTTTTGATTTTCCATTATTTTTATAAAACAAACTTATTAAAAATAATAATATAATAATAAAATTATCAAAATTATTATGATAAAATTCTATTTGTTTGCTTTTAAAGATTGTATAAAATACTGAAATTTCAACAAATTTCCTATTTTCTTGTTTATTATTTAAATTAAAAAAATTAATAAAAGAATTAAAATCATTAATTGTTTCAATTTTTGATAAAAAATTAATGAGAAAATCATTATAAAACATTCCAAAAATTGCTTGAAAATCTGACTTAAAAAATTCTTTTTGAAAATTTGAATTTATTGATTCATAATCAATATATTTCATTAATAAGCATAATCTTTTTATAAAAGAAGTATCATTTTTAAATTTTTTTCCAAAAATATTAATATATTTTAATATATCTATTTCATTAAAATCATTATTATCATTTTTTCTTTGCTCATTAATTTCTTTTAATGAATTATTTTTATTAATTCTTCTATTTAAATTATTTTCATTTTTTTCTTTTAATGAATTATTTTTATTAATTCTTCTATTTAAATTATTTTCATTACTTTCATTTAATAAATTATTATTATCAATTCTTTCAATTAAATCATTTTCATTATTTTCATTTAATAAATTATTATTATCAATTCTTTCAATTAAATCATTTTCATTATTTTCAGTTAATAAATTATTATTATCACTTATATTATTGTCATTGTTATGTTCAATAATACTTTCCTTTTTAATATTTTTATTTTTTTCTTCTTTTTTTTTTTGTTGAATTTCAATTATTTTTTTAGGCATTTCATTTTTTATGTAATGATAAAAATATATTTTAAATTCATCAATTTGATTATAATGAATTGAATCTAATACTTCATTAATTTTAAACATTTTTTTCAAATACTTTTTTTTATAATTAAACATTTCTTTCCATATTTTATTATCTAATTTAATATGCCCATGCGTTTTTTCTAAAATTATTTTATATGTGATTAACAATGAATATAAATCTTCTTTTGTGGTTGGTTTTTGATTACATTTTAATTCATAAATTTTTTTTTCATTTTTAAATTTATCTGATAATTCTTTAGTTATTGCTAAATTAAATCCTCTTAAATATTCTGTAAATGTTTGTTTGTTTTTTAATGATTTATTTATTTTTTCTATCTCATTTCCCATATATTATTGTTATTATTTATTTATTATTGTGAAATAATGGAAAAAATTAATTCATTTTCACTTTTTTCAATCAATCAATATATAATAATTTATTAATTATTTTTTAATATTATTATTTAATTTATTATTTAATCAAAATTCTTTAATTTAAATTATTATTTTTCATTAATAAAATAAGTTAAATTAAAGAAAACTAAAT
>JAJJLH010002763.1:0-13989 GCA_023806865.1 Isotricha sp. YL-2021a | reverse complement strand
ATTAAAATTAACAGAATTAATAATGATTTAAATAATTTAGAAGGAGGAGATAATACTGAAATAGGAGAAAAAGGAATTAATTTATCAGGAGGACAAAAAGTAAGAATTAGTTTAGCAAGAAGTTTATATTCTGAATCTGATATTTATCTTTTTGATGATCCATTTTCTTCTTTAGATATTGATGTTGGGAAAAAAATTATGAATAATTATTAAAATAATTATTATAAATTTTTTCTAGATGGAAAAATTTTTATTATTTAAAATATTTATAATAAATTTTATTTTTATTATTACAAATAAATTATCATATTTAATAAAAAATTATTAATTTTTTATGAAAAAATAATAATTTTCAAATTTCAAAAAAATGAATTCAAATTATCAATCAACCTCAAATATATATCAAAATCAAACAAATCAAATATCTCCATATAGAAGAGATTCTTATGAAATTAAAATAGAAAATAAAGAAAAAGATATATTAATAAGTCAATTAAAAGCTCATATTTTTGAAATGGAACAAAGAGAAAAAGATTATGATAATCTAAAACAAAAATATCGACAATTACAAAATGAATGTGCATGTATCAATGATGATAAAATAAGAATTGAATGTGAATTAAAAGAAAAAGAAGATTGTTATAATAAACAAATGAGAAACTTAACATGTGAAAATGATAATTTACAAATTAATTTAAATGAAAAACTTTCTCTTTGTAAAAAATTATATGATGATATTGATAATTTATCAAAAAATAATTCAATTAAAAATTGTGAAATTGAAGATTTAAATAATAAAATAAATGATTTATTATGTCAAAATGATAATTTGAAAATTGATAAATGTGATATGGAAAAAGTTATAAGAGAATTAAATGAAATAAAATCTAAACAAAAATTTGAAAATTCTAAATTAATTGATGATAATAAAAAACTAACAAAAATTTGCCAAGAACAAACTAGGAATTTGAAAATGAATGAAGAAGAAAAAAATCAATTAATTAAAAATTTAAATGATTCAAATATAGATATAAAAAATTTAAATGATAAATTACAAAATAATGAAGAAAACTTAAATTATTTAAAAAATAAATTTGAAGATTCTAAAAATTTAAATTTAAATTTACAAAATACAATATCAAATTATGAAATGAAAATTGATTCTTTACAAAATGAAAATGAGAATTTAAATTTAAGTTTAAATAGAGAAAAAATGATAAGAAATGAAAATGAAAAAAAAATAGAAAAAATATCAAATTTAATAAATTCAAGAGAATTAGAATTAAATCAAATTTCAAATGAATTAGAAAAATCAAAAAATATAAATAAAAGATTAATAGATGATAAAACAAGAATACAAATTGAAAATGAAAAATTAAAACAACATATAATGATTTTAACAAATGAAAATCAAAAATTAGTATATGAATTTGAAAATATAATTGATCAAGATGAAAAAATGAAACAACAATTAGGAAGAAAAGAAAAAATATTTTCAATTTTAAGAAATAATAAAAATAATGTTGAAAAATCTTTATCTTCTCTTGAAGGATATTTAAATAATAATATAATTAATAATGATTTAAGATATAATAAAAATAGAGATAAAACTTTTTATCATCATAGAAATAAAATGAGATCAATTTCTCCTTCTAATAATAATATTCGCCCTTATTCTTCAAATAATTCACCTTATACTTATAGTAGAAGTCCATCAACTTATAGTGAAGATTATTAAATTTTTGTTATTAATTTTAATATTTAATTATATTAAATTTTTAAATTATTTTTTTATATTTTAAAAATATTTTAATTTTTTTTTCAAAAATAAAAAATAATAATTTTTTAAATTTAAATAAATGATTCGTAATCAACTTAAATATAAACCTAGACAACATATTACTCTTAAAACAAATCCTATTATAGTAAATTAAAATTTTATTTTTTTTAAAAATAGGAATTTGATGGTTCTAATAAAGAAAATGGACCAAATTTATCTATGAATTCAACAAAAAATAGAATCAAAAGAAATTCAAGTAAAGACATAAATCTAAATAATTATATTCAAACTGAATCTCAAAATCCAAAAGTTATAATTAGAACTACATTACCAAATAAAATAAATAATTTATATAAAAAACCATTAGCAAATATAAAAAAATTTTCATCTGATTCATTGAAAAATATTTCATTTCATATTCCCACATATCAAAAATTAAAAAAAGATTATAGTACTAAAAATATATCTATGCAACAAGAAAATAATTTAATCTATAATAAATTAGGTATAAATACTTTAAAAAAAATTCAAAGATTATATGAAAGAAATAGTAATAATTCATGTGCAAATATAACAAATAATAATAAAAAAAATCATAGAGAAATAAAATTAAATACAAGTATATCAAATAATAATAATAGTTTAAGTTACAATTATTCAAGTGGAAATATAATAAATAATAACAATAAAAATTGTATAAGTCTATATAAAGGAAAAAAAGGTTCATTAGATAAAATAATTCCATATAATAATAATTATAAATATAAATTTAATCCAATATTAAATAATAATGAAATAATAACAGAAAAAAGTGAAATTTATAATGAATTTGATATAAGTGAAAATTACAAAATAAATAATAAAAATATAGAAAAAAATAAAAAATTACAAAATGCTCATGAATATATAGATGATATATATAAAAATTTATTAATAGAAGAAAGTGAATATCCATTTCAAAGTGATCCAGAATATTTTATGTTACAATCAGAAATGAATGAAAAAATGAGAGCAATATTAATTGATTGGTTAATTGAAGTTCATAATAAATTTAAATTTACTGAAGAAACTTTATTTATTACAATATCAATAATTGATAATTATTTATCAATGAAAAAAATACAAAGAATTAATTTACAATTATTAGGTATAACTTCTCTTTTAATTGCTTGTAAACAAAATGAAATAATTTTAAGAAGATTAAAAGAATTTGTTTATGTGACTGATAATGCTTATACTAAAGATGATTTATTACATATGGAAAATTTAATTCTTCAAATTCTTCATTTTAATATTTTAACACCTTCTCCTTTAAGATTTTATGAAATATTATCTTATAAATTACATTTTGATGATGATAAAGAAAAATTTTTTTTTGGACAATTTTTAATGGAAACTTTTATGTTAGATAAAAATTGTTTAAAGTATTCTTCAAGTACAATTGCTTCGGCAATTTGTTATATTGTTTTTAAATTTTTTAAAATGGAAAATTATCAAAAATGTTATAGTAGTGATTTATATTATATTAAAGAATATAAAGAATTTGTTGAAAAATTTTCTAATAGTAGTCATTATAATGTTTATGTTATTAAAGAATGTGCAAAAGATATTTGTGCTTTTGTTAATGAAGTTTGGAAATTGCATTTAAAATCTACTATTAAAAAATATTCAGTTTGTAATTTTTATAATGTTTCTGAATTAATGTTTAATCAAAAAGAAATTTAATAAATATATTTTTTTATAAAATTTATTTATATTCGTAAATTAATTGTAATTTTTTTAATTATCAAAATGAATTTTTAAAAGGAAAAATAAAATAAATATTTTTTAAATGTAATAATAATAAGACAAAAAAATGGAATTATTTGATTTAATAGAAAAAAATGAAATATCGACATTCATAGAACAATTTTCCTCAAGTAAATATTCTCAAACAGACTTTACAGAATTATTAGATAATAACAACGACACTCTTTTAACAAAATCAGTAAATTTAAACATAACAAAACTATCAATATTCCTAATAACCCAATTAAAATATTATTTAGAAAAAGAAAATGAAAAATACCAAAATTTCCTAGATAAAAAAAATAACAAAGGATATAACGCATTATTATATTCATCATTTCGTGGAAATTGGGAAATATTAGATAAATTATTAATAAATGGAGCATCAATAGATTCAATTAATAATAATGGATTAAATATTCTTCATTTAGCATCACAAGCAAATCATCCTGATATAATAGTATTTTTAATAGAAAAATATAATTTTGATATTAATTCATTAGATTTAAATGGAAATTCTGCTTTGCATTGGGCAGTTTATATGAATTCATATCAAGTTATTGATTATTTAATTTATTATGGTATTGATATTAATATTCAAGAAAAAGATGGTTATACTCCTTTACATTTTGGTATTATTAATAAAAATTATAGAATGGTTAAAAAATTAATTTATTTAAATTGCAATATTAATATTGAAACTATTAATGGGAAAAATGCTTTTAATTTATGTGATGAATATCAATTAAATAATATTAAATTTCTTTTATATAAAAGTAAATTTCATTTTAATTTAGCTTTTATTGTTTTTGTTATTTTCTTAACTTTTATTGAAGTTATTAATCAATATGTTTTTATTAATGTTTTTAGAGTTTTTAAATGTAGTTTTTTTTTTCTTATTTTTTATATTAGTTTATTATATTTTTTACATTTTATTATGCTTTCTAATTCAGGAGAAATTGAAAATAAATTAGATAAAAGTTTAATTGAATTATGTGAAAATGGTGAAAATTTAAGATTTATTTGTCCTTGGTGTCTTATTTATTCAAATCCTTATACTAAACATTGTTATATTTGTAATAAATGTATTAATTATAAAGAATTTCATAATAATTGGATTAATAATTGTATTGGAAGAAGAAATATTGATTCATATTTTAAATTTTTAGGTTTTTTGATTTTTTATATTTTTATTAAAGTTATTTTTTGTTTTGTTTGTTTATTAGCAATTTCTTCAAATAGGAAATTTTTTGTTATTTTTCATATTCTTATAAATTTAACTTTTATAGGATTAATTATTTTTTATATTTATAAAACTTATTGTAATTATAAAAATAAAAAATTTTCACATTATTATGAAGAACCTGAAAATGAAGTTAATATTTCACCAAAAGATAACTCAATAACAAATGATGATACAGAAAAAAATGATTTTTCTGTTTTACCTTTAGAATAAAAAAAAAAATAGAAAAAAAAATTCTAATTTAAATATTTATTTATTATTAAATAAAATAAAATCTAAATAAATTAAAATTAAAATAATATTTATTTTAAAAAGATAAAAACAAAAAAAAATAAATAAATAAAAAATTTTATTTCTCTTATTTATTTCTAAATTTAAAGAAATGAAAGTAACAACAACACCAGGAAAAAAAAGACCAACAACAGGAAAGACATCAACAAATAAGAAAAAATCAGAAATAAAAACGACTCAATTAATATTAAAAGACATAAAAGAAAAGCCACGTTCAATAACACCAACAAGAGAAAAAATAAAAATAGAAAATGAATTAAATAAAACAGTAAAACAAAAACAAACTCATAAATCAAGTAAAAGTCAATCAAATTTACCAGAAATTCCAAAAAATGAAAATCAAGATCCAATTTCAAATTTTGATTTATATAAACATTTAAAAGAAAATATAAAAAATAAAGATTTATTATGTAAAGATCCTTTGACTGAAGATTCTTTATATTGTTTAAATTGTAAAATATCAACTTGTAATCTTTGTCCTAATTTTAATGAACATAAAGATCATATTTTAATTAGTAGATATAATTATTATAAAAATGGTGAAAGTTTAGTTAGGGAAAATTTTAAAGATTTAGAAGATATTTTTAATATGAATCCTGAATATTTAAATCCTAATTCAATGAGAGGTGAATTGAAAATTTTAATTGATTCTAAAATGAAACTTTTAGTTGATTCATTGAATAAAGTTAAAGAAACTAAATTAAATGAAATTGATACTTTATTTAATGGAAGTGAAAATGATGTTAAAATTTTAAAAAATAATGAAACAAAAGTTAAAAATGATTTAATAAATTATTTAAAACTTCAACAAAGTTTTTCTAATATTAAATTAGATTCTGGATTAATTAATGCAGAAATGAATGAAGTTGCACAGAATTTAAATCCAGAAAATTCAAATAAAAATGAATTAACAAAAGAAAATAATATTGATTTTTGTAATACTTGTTTTTTACAAATATATGATTTAATTAATTTATCAAATAAACAAAATAAAGAAATAAAAAATGCAATTATGTCAATTAAAGATAATTGCGCAAAATATAGTGAAATATTTAATCAAAGAGTTCAAATTATTAAAAATGATATTGATAAATTAAATGAAGTTTTTGATGCAATGATAAATTATCATATTTTAACTAATAATTATTATAATGAAATAAATATTAAAATAAAAAAATATAATGAACAAATTAAAAATATTAAAGATTTAGTTTTTGATTCAGTAAATAAAACAGGTCAATTAGAAGAAATTGAAAAATTAAATAAAATTATGTTAGCTAAAACAAAACAAAATTTTGATAATATAATAAAAAATCAAATATCAGAAAATGGTGATTTATTAACAGTAACAAGTAATTTAACAAAAAAATCAAAATTTGTAAGAAGTTATGATAGAAAAGGAACATATAATTCAAAAGCAAGAACAATAACAATTAATAAAGAAAATAATACAATAGAACATCCTGAAATAAAATTTAATTCAATTGAAGATATATCATTAAATTATAATATATTACAAAAATATTATGCTTTTCAAACAATGGATTTAATAAATAAAAATTTTAAAAATAAAAAAAATAAATATCAAATAACAGAAATAAAAGAAACTGAATTTGATGAAGAAAATGATATAGCAAAACCAGTTCCAGGAACAAATGAAATTCAAATATATGATAAAAAAACTCATTCATTAATAAAAAAAAGAGTAAATTTCGATAAATCAAAATTAAAATTTTTATATTTTTATAATGGATGTAGAAGTGTATTAATGAAAGATAGATTATATATAACAGGTGGAGTAGATAAAGAAAATAAACAAATAAAAACATGTTATGTATATTATATTAAAACTAATGAATTAAAACCAATGCCAGAAATGATTAATTCAAGAGCATATCATTCAATTGAATTTATAGATTATTTTAAATCAATAATTGTAATTGGAGGAGAAAATAATAAAACTTGTGAATTATATGATATGTATAATTCAAAATGGAGAAATTTACCAGAATTAAATTTTCCAAGAGCACATTCTTGTATTTATTTAGATAGATTTAATAATAATTTATATTCACTTTTTGGTATTGTTGGTTCTATAAGTGAAAAAAATAATAATTATACTGATATTATTGAATGTCTTGAATTAAAAAAAATGGCTTTAGGATGGGGAAAAGTTAATTATAATAATAAAACTGAAATGGATTTTAAAACTTGTTTATGTAGAATTTTTCCTATTAATTATGATATGGTTCTTGTTTATGGTGCTAGTTCTGTTAGAGAAAATAAAAAAAAAAGTGCTATTTTTGTTATTAATAAACAAGAAATGGTTAAAATTAATAGTAATATGTTTAATGAAATTAGAGATAAGGCTAAACATTCTAAAGAATTAAGTAAAATTATTCAAAGTTTAGTTTAAATAAATTTTCATATTTTTTTATTTATTTATTTTTAATTGAAAATTAAATTCAAAAAATTTTTTATTTATTGAAAAAATTTTCAATGTTAATTATATAAATTATTATGAAATATATTTTTTGAAAAAATAAAAATATACTTAAAACTATAATATATAAATAATTCTTTTTTTATTTTATATTTTTTAAATGATAAATAGATATTTATATTAAAAAATAAATTTTATTTCAAAAAATATATACTTCCAATTATTGATTATAAATAAAAATTATGGAAGGGAAGAAAATTGATATATACCATAAAGGTATTAAACAAACAATAAAAGTATATGATAACACTTCAGAAGAAGATTTAATAAATTTTGTAAAAAAAATATTTCATTTAAACGTGAAAAATTCTCAAATTTTTTTCCAAGACGAAGAAGGAAATTTTTTATTGATTCCAAAAATAATTCCAAATGGATTAAAAGTATATTTATATATTGAGCCAGAATATAATCAAGATATATCTCAAATAAAACCAAATAATTCTCTATTACCAGGATTTAAATGGGATAATACTATTTCTAATTATGATGGAAAAGCTAAAGTATCAAATGATGGATATGTTTTGGGGGAGAAATATCAGAGTTCAGGATGGACTCCTGTCGTGAGTACTACTATATATAAAACTGGAAAATTATTTTGTAAATTAAATATTAGAGAAGATTTTTATCAAGCACTAGGTGTATGTAATTTACAATATGATGGTTTAAAACTTCATTGGGATACTCCAAATGTTGTTGCTTTTGATTCACAAAAAGTTTATTTCAATGATTCAAATAATGATAATGATTTTACAAAGCCATATGCATTTCTTCTAAATATGGATAAAAAAAAATTTATATTTTATGAACTAAAAAATGATCAATATAAAATGATGATAAGTCTATCTTTTAATTTTGATGAAGTAAAAATTTATGGTTGGGTTAAATCTTATGGATTTTCCATTCTTGAAGGAGGATCATCTACAATTCCTGATTATTTAAAAGATTAGATTTTATAAATTAGAATATTTATGTAATAAGAATAATATAATAAATAAATTTATATTATAAAAGGAAATTAGTAATTCAAAAAAAAAATTCAGTTAATAAAAAGAATGATAATAATAATTTGAATATTTCAATCCAATCAAGATATTATTACTTTAGCATAATTAATTAAAAAAATTTTAGTAGAACATCAAATTTTATTGCATAATGAGCTAAGTGTTAATTCTTATTTTAATTATAAAAATACTTTTAATATGATAAATTTTCTAAACAATAATGAACTATTTCCTTAAAGCAATAAACTTCAAAAGATAACAATTATAAATAATAAAAAAGTAAATAAATTTATCTAGGAATATTAAAAATAATAATAATAATAGAAATAAAATAAAATAAATAAATATTAATAATAATATTATTAATTAAATAGATGATTTATTATATAATTGATAAAATAATGATTTTTGATTTTGTAATAAAATATTTGGTTTATCAAATTCTTTAATTTGACCATTATCTAAAACTAAAATTTTATTATAATTAATAATAGTTTTAATTCTATGAGCAATAGTAATAACAGTACAATCAATAAAATATTTATTAAAAATTTGTTGTATTTTTTCTTCAGTTTTAATATCAATATTAGAAGTAGCTTCATCCATAATTATAATTTTAGTTTTTCTTAAAATTGCTCTTGTAATACAAATTAATTGTTTTTCTCCAACTGATAAATTATTGTCATTTATCCTTTTATTTAATATATTATCATCATTTTCATTATAATTAAATCCAATATCTTTTAATATTTCAATTATTTTATTATTATCATAATTATTAAAAGGATCTATATTAAATTTAAGACTTCCTTCTATTATAACTGGATCTTGTGGAATTAAAGTTAAATTTTTTCTTAATAAATTCAATCCAATTTTACTTATATCAATATCATCAATATAAATTTTTCCTATTAATGATTCAATTATTCTAAATAAACATAAACAAATTGTACTTTTCCCAGAACCTGTTCTCCCACAAATTCCAATTTTTTCTTTTGGAAAAATTTCAAAATTTAAATTTTTTAAAACAATTTCAGTATTATTTCTATATTTAACACTATAATTTTCAAATTTAATTTTTCCTTCAGAAGGCCAATTAATTAAATTTTTATCACTTTCTAAATTAAAATATTTTTCAGATTCTAATTTAGTATAATTATAACATCTTTCCATTGAAATCATACTAGTTTCCATATCAGCAAACATTGAAAAAGTATATGCTAAATTTTCAAGTAACATTACACTATAAGTAAACATTATACCAACACTTTGTGTAGTAAAATTATTTTTAAAATAAACAGTAATAATAATTAAATAAATAATATAAATTAAACCAATTAAATCAAATTGTTCATGATACCAATTATATACTCCTTGTAAAGAAATATTAATAATATAACAATTATTTAATTTTTCATAAAATTTATCTAAATATTGATTTACTTTTGAAAAAGATCTAATTGTAATTGAACCTGGAATTGTTTGAGAAACTAAACTTAAAATAGGAGAATGTGATATTTTATTTATTCTATTTAATGTTCTTGAACCATTTAAATATAATTTTGTTAATAAAAATCCTAAAATTGAAAGAAATGGAATTAAAATTAATGAATATTTATCATAAATTGAACAAAGAATAATTGAACCAAAAACACTTAATATTGCAACTAAAAAATTTCCAACTCCAAACATTGTAAAAAGAACTTCTTCTAAATCATTTCCTAATCTATTATAAATTTGACCTTTTGGAATTATCTCATGAAATTTATTTATTGGAGCTTTTATTAAACTATTTAACATATCTTTATGTAAATTTTTAGCTAATTTTAAATCCATTAAAGATAATATTATTATTCTTAAAAAAATAAATATTGTTCCAAATACTCCTAAAAGTGAATAAATTATAAAAAATTTTAATTTTTTTTCTTTTTTTTGATTTTTTTCTTCTGACCAATATGCTAACCAATAATCACTTGCTCTTTGAATTATTTGCCATATTATCATTATTATAATTACTAATAATATTAATTTAAATCCACCCATATATTTAAAATATTCAAAATAAATATTTAATTTAACATTTCCAATTTCTTCATCTTCATCTTTTAAAATTTTTTTTAATTTTTTATTAAAATGTTTATTTTCTTTATTATTTAATACATTATTATTTTCATTATTTTCATCATTTAATTTATTTAAAGAAATAAAAAAATCTTTATTTTTAATTTCTTCATATGTACCAACAAATTCAATTTTTCCTTTTTTTAAATAATAAATTCTATCAAATAAATTTAAAAAATGTAAAGAATTAGTAACAATAATTCTAGTTTTTCCATTTAAATAATCAATAATACAATTATTCATAATTTTTTTCCCAACATCAATATCTAAAGAAGAAAATGGATCATCAAAAAGATAAATGTCAGATTCAGAATATAAACTTCTTGCTAAACTAATTCTTACTTTTTGTCCTCCTGATAAATTAATTCCTTTTTCTCCTATTTCAGTATTATCTCCTCCTTCTAAATTATTTAAATCATATATTAATTCTGTTAATTTTAATATTTTTTCATATTTTTCTTTTTCATATTTTTCAAAAAATAAAATATTATTTTTAATTGTATCATTTTCAATCCAATTTATTTGAGAAACATATCCTAATTTTCCATTTATATGAATTCCAGAACAACTTATTGGATTTAATAAAATTAATGAATTTAATATTGATTGAAGTAATGAAGATTTTCCTGAACCTACTTCTCCTATTATTCCTATTAATTCTCCTTTTTTAATATTTAAATTAATATTTTTTAATACACATTTAAATTTTACTTTTGAAGGTATATTTATTTCTATTTTATTATCTTCTTTATTATCTTCTAATAATAATGAATTATTTAATGATGAATTATTTATTGATAAAAAATTATTATTTGTTGATATTTCTTTTTCTTCTATTAATTTATCTGAATCTTTAATTTTAATTTTTTTATTATTTTCATTATCCAATTGATTAAAAGAAGAATTTGATGAATTTTCTTCATTACTTTCTTCACTTTCATTATCACTTTCATCATTACTTTCATCACTACTAAAATCATTATTATTTTCATTATTATTATTTTTATTATTATTATCATTTATAATTTCATTATTTTTATTATTTTTATTTTTATTTTTTTTTTTCTTTTGTTCAATTCCCCATGTAAAATAAGCATTTTCAATTTCAATAGCATTATCATTATTTTTACATTTTTTAATTATATTATTATCAATATCATTTTCTCTAATATATTTTTCAATTCTTCTCATAGAAATAACAGTATCAATAAAATTAGTAATTATTTCAGGTAAATTAATAACTGGAATTTGTAATCTATTAAAAATTGCTAATCCAACTAATATAGTTGAAATTGAAATTTTCTCATTAAAAAATTGATAAAATCCTATTGTTGTAATTGATACTATAACTGGCGTAAACCAAAATAAAGTTATATTTGTTATTGCAACTTTTAATCCTTTTTTCCCAACTTCTATTTCTTTATCTCTTTTTTTTAATATTTTTTCTTCAAATTTACTTTCCCAATTATATAATTTTATAATTTTTATATTTTCAAATGTTTCTGTTGTTAATTTCATTCTTTCATCTTTTCTTTTCATAAATTCTTTTTCTAAAATATTATATTGTTTAAATATTATAACATTAATTCCAATCATTATAAAAAGAACAATTAATCCAAATAAAAAAGATAAACCAAAAAAATCAAATAATAAATAAATATATGCAATTATTTTAATAGGATTAATAAAAATTCCAGGACAATTTTTAATTAAATCACTTAATTTACAAGAATCATTATCAATAAAATTTATTATTTGACCTTGTTTTGCTCTTTTTATAAATCCTGAAGGAGAATTTCTTAAAATTTTTTGATATATTAAAATATTTAATTGATAATTTGATTTTAATCCAATTATTTCTTGAATCATCATATTATGTAAATTTATATAAATTGAAGTTAATTGTAAAATTATAAAAATAATTCCTAAATATTTTAAATTTGAAATTCCTAAAAATGGTTTTTTTGAATCAAAATAATCAATATAACCTTTAATTAATAATATTTGAAAATATTCTGAAATTGCATTGAATGAACTAAAAATAAAAATTAGAAAAATTTTTAATAAATTTACTCTAAGAAATGTTAATAATAATGCATTTTTTTTTATATTTTTATAATTTTTTTCTTCCCAAAAATATTTAATTTCTTTAAAATAATTTTTACAATTATTATTATCATTTACTTTACCCAAATGTTTAATTTCTAATTTATATTTTTTAGCTATTTTTAAAATTTTATAACCCCACAAAAAAAATATTTTGGAAAAAAAACTTGAATTTTCATATAAGTCATTATTAAATCCTATATTATCTGGAGGGATTATATATTGATCATTTATAAAATTTGTTAATTCATTAAAATATATTTCATTATTTAATTTTGTATTTAATATTTTTTTATTATTTGAATTTGTATTAGGATTTTCATCCATAATAAATTAATATATAAATTAATAATTAAATTTTCAAAAAATTAAATATATTAAAATATTCTTACATTCAAATCATAATATTCCAATCTTTCATAATTTTATTAGAACATGAAATAATTGAACCTTCTTTTAAATCAATAAAATCCATAATATAATCATTATGAGCATCTTTAATAATTTGAATACATTCATAATTATCATTTCTATATATCATTATATCTTTACTAATACCTCCAACTAAAAATATACCTTCACCTTTAATTAAATATATTGAATAACATCCAAAAGGATGATTAATTACTTTAATTATTTCTTTTTTGGATATTGAAATTACTTTTAATGATTTAGGTCCTTTTGTTTTAACAATAATTCTATCTTCATCTAATTTACATAATCCTCCATGCCATCCACACCAAGTTTCTTTAAAATCTTTTATACAATTAATATTATTATAATTATTTAAATCCCAAAATTTAGTTCCATCTCCTCCAGAAGATATTAAAATATTTTTATCTTCAAATAATAATAATGAACATATATAATTAGAATCAGTCAATGTATTAATACATTCATAATTATTATTATTTTCTTTCCATATTTTAATCTTTTTATCCAATGAACAAGAAATTAAATTTCCATTTGAACAATATATTATTTTATTTATTTGAGCTTCATGAGCATTTTTAATTATTTTATTAATTTTAAATTCATTATTATTTTTAATCCATAATTTAATATTTTTATCAGATGAACAAGTAATAAAATTATTTTCATCTTTTATTTCAACATAAATAATACTATCATCATGTGCATTTTTAATATTTTGTAA
>JAJJLH010002762.1:0-13989 GCA_023806865.1 Isotricha sp. YL-2021a | reverse complement strand
TGGTATAGATGTGTTGACCATGATTTATCTGAGTTGTCAAAGTGACCTCCTGTTTTTATTATTGTATATATTAAATTATATATCAATGTTAATGAATAATAATATTGATTGTAAAAAAATCTGAAAATTGTTTCTCATTTTTGTAAAATTTTATCCTTATTTATTATACTTTATCTTGTTTTATAACATTTTAAATAAAACTTTTTATTTTATTATAAATGAAAGTATAATAATATATTATATTAAAAAATATAGATATAACAATAAAATTATGATTGAATAATCAAAAAAAATTCAGAACCAATTTTTGATATAAAGTATATTAAAAATACTTTCTGGAATAACAAAATGTCCATTTTGTCAAAATATTGGTTCAATAATTATAGAAAGAAATAATAATTTAACTGAATGTTGTTGTCTTACTTTTTCTTACATATTTTTTCATATTATAAATAAAGTAATAAATAGGTTGGAATAATTTTATACATAAAATACTCAAATTGTGGAAATCATATCAATGAATATCATACTTGTTAAATTTAAATCATAATATTTACAAATTATTTAATTTTGAATTTTTCAGATAAAATATATATTTTATTCAAAGATAATTATTACATAAATATTTGATTACATATTAAAATTCTAATTATAATTATGGTTTAATTAATCATCATTTTATTTTTATTCAAATAAAAAAACTCAAAAAAAAAAAATAAACAAAAAAAAATTAAAAAAACAAATAAAAAATGTCAAAACAATTCCATATAATAATAATAATCCTCTTAATAACAACAATAAAAACAGGAGGTCACTTTGACAACTCAGATAAATCATGGTCAACACATCTATACCAAAAAATTCAACAAGCAAAAAATCTCCCATTAAAAACAATATCAGTATCCTGTCCAGACGATGACATAGTTCTAAAAGCATGTGTAGAAGCATTTAAACAAGGATATGCAAAAGCAATATTAGTAGGAGATGAAAAAAAGATAAAAAAAGTAGCAGAAGAAAATAATATAGATATATCACCATTTAAAATAATAAATGAACCAGAACCAAAATTAGCAGGATTAACAGCAGTTAAATTAGTACATGATAATATAGCAGATATATATATGAAAGGATTAATACCAACAAAAGATTTTTTAAAAAGTTTATTAGATAAAAAAGTAGGTTTAAGAACAGGAAGAGAATTAAGTCATGTTGTAATAGCAGAAGTTGAAGGAATAGAACAAATGTTATTTATGACTGATGGTGGTGTAGTAATGTATCCTAATTTAGAAGATAAAGTAAATTTAATTGAAAATGCAATTGAAATAGCAAATGCATTTGATATTAAAAATCCTAAAGTTGCAGCATTAGCTGCAGTTGAAGTTGTTAATCCTAAAATGCCAGCAACTGTTGATGCTGATAAATTAGTTAAAATGAATGAAGAAGGTAAAATTAAGAATTGTATTATTGATGGTCCTTTAAGTTTAGATATGGCTATTTCAAGGGAAGCTTGTATACAAAAAAGAGCTAATAGAAAAATTATGGGTGATGCTGATATTTTACTTTTTCCTAATATTGAAAGTAATAATATTTCTTGGAAATTTATTGTTCATAGTGCTAGACATATTTCTGGGATGTTACTTGCTGGAACTTCACATCCTGTTGTTTTAACTAGTAGAAGTGATGATGTTGAAACTAAAGTTTTTTCTATTGCTTGTGCTTCCATTCTTGATGAATATTTGAAGAAAAAAAGAGATTAAGTTTTTGTATTTTGTTTCTTATTTTTTTTTTTTTTTGGGTTGTTTAAAATATTTTTTTAAGAGTTATTTGTTTAATTTAAATTTTGGGTTTTTAATTTAATATTATTTTAAAATTTTTATATTTTTTTTTTTCTCTTTTTTTAAAAATTTTTTCATTATTTTATTATTATAATTCATTTTCAAAATATATTTTTAAAATTAAAAATTATTTTAATTCAATATTTATATTTCATTCATCAAAAAAAAATTTTGTAATGTATTTCAATTTTTATTTAGCTTTATTTACTTTTTTTTATTCTTTAAAATTCTATGAAGATATATTATTCAATATAATTTTTGATATTCTTTAAAATGATTGAATAAAGTATTTATTGATATTAAAAGTAAATTAATTTTATATTTTTTTTTATCTTCTACACACTATAATTTTTTATAATCAAAATAAAAAAAAATAAATAAAAACATTTTAAATAAAAATAATAAATAAAATTTCCACATAAATTAAATAAAACTAATTATTAAAATAAATAAATTAACATTTTGAACTATTATAAATATAACTAAATCCTTCAAAATTAGATTGTCCTGGACTACCACTAATTTTAGTTTCTGTAAAAGTTTCTAATTCCATTTCAGTAAAATTTGAATTAAAATACTTTAAATCATACTCATCTTTAACATCAGGAACAAAAGGAGGTTCAACTTCTTTATTTAAAACCTTATCAAAATCAACATCTTTAAAAAATTGATGTTTTCCAATATCATTAATATCATTATAACCTAATCTCATATTAGGTTCAATAACAAGTAATTTTTCAATTAGATCTTTAGCATCATCCTTTATTTCATCACACCAAACAATATTATTATATAAATCATCATTAATATTTCCTTTATCAATATCAAAAGGTTTATATCCAGAAAGCATTTCAAACATAATAATACCAAAAGACCACCAATCACACATTTTATCATAACCTTTTTTTTTATAAATTTCAGGTGCTTCATATGATGGTGTTCCACATATTGTATAAGTAAATTCATCATTTAATAATTTACTAAAACCAAAATCTGATAATTTTATATGACCATCTTTTCCAATTAAAATATTTTCTGGTTTTAAATCTCTATATATATAATTATTTTCATGCATATATTTTAATGCTAAGAAAATTTCACTTAAGTAAAATTTAGCTTGTTTATTTTTTAATTGAGGATTTATTGATAAATAAGTAAAAAGTTGTCCTCCTTGCATAAATTCTGTTATTAAATATAAATTATTTTGATCTTGGAATGCAAAATATAATTCTACTATGAATGGATGTTTTAATTTTATTTGAATGTCTTTTTCGTTTATTGCATGTTCTTTTTGTTTTGGACTTTTTATATTTGATTTTTTTATTCTTTTCATTGCATATAAATTATTTGTGTTTTTCTTTTGGACTAGAAATACTTTTCCATATGCTCCTTTTCCTATTACTTTTAATTCAATGAAATCTCCCATTTTTGATTCAACGATTATTGGTCCAATTGGGTTTGATTCTGTATTTTTATCTTTTTTACAACAACAACAACCCATTTTTTGGTTTTTTAAATTTTTAAAAAAAAAATAATCTTTTTTTTTTTAAATTATCATAAATTTCATTAAATATTTTCTATTTTATAATAATATTATATTTTAATTTGAAGAATAATTTAATATTTTTTAAAAGTGTTTTTTTTTAAAATATTAATTTTAAATAATATAATTTAATAAAAAAATGAAATCAAATACAAATATTGAATCAAATAAAAATCGTCCAGATTTAAAAACAAAAAAGGAAAAAATGAATAAAGCACCAATACCATTATCAAAGAATTCATCAAATAAAAAAATAACATTATCAAAAGATAAAAATTTTAAATTACCAAATATAACTGCAACAAAATTAGAAAAAAAACCTCAAAGTGCACAATTAAGAAATTTAAAAAAAATAAAAAAAGAATCAAATAATTATTTAATAACTGAAAAAATAATATTATCAGAAAATGAAATAATAAAAAATGACATTCCATTAAAACCAAAAAAACCAAATAAAACATTTGGGAATAATTATTTAGAAAATAAATATAATTTAATAAAAGATGATATTCAACCAGAAATAATAAATGGAATAAATGAAGGAATAGATAGTATTTTAGAAGAAATAAAATTATGTTTAGAAAATAATGAATTAGAAATAAATCCAGAACAAAAATTAATAAATGATATTCAATTACCAAATAAATTATTAAGTGATATTGAAGAAAGTATTAAAATTCAAAAAATAAAAGATTTAACAGAAAGAAAACAAGATTTAAAAAAAAAAATTGATAAAATTGATGAAGAAATTAAAACAATTGAATATAATAGTAGAGAAAATTCTTTTTATGGAAATCCATCTTCTCAAATTGTAGATGAAAATATAAGAAAAGCACAAATGAAAGAATTTAAAGAAACTAAAGAAATTTTATTACAAAAATTAACTGGAATTAATGAACAAGTACAAAAATTAATGATTAATGAAGAAGAAATATCAAAAATGAAAAAAGTTAATATTAAACAATTTTTAGATAATTTTGAAAAAGATAAAGAAATAATTGAACAAAGAGCAAAAAAATATGAAGAAGAAAAAAAATTACGTGATCAAAAAATATCATCTTCATTAATAAAAGCAAATGAAAAAAAAGAAAAAGAAATAAATATAAAAAAAAAAAAAGAAGAAGAAGAAAAAAAAAAATCATTAGAACAAATAAGATTAAAAGAATTAGAAAGAATTCAAAAAAGAACAAAAGAAAATTTAGAAAAAATACAATTTATAAAAGAACATGTAAATGATAAACCAGCAAATGAAAATGTATATTTATTTAAAGTTTTAGAAACTCAATTTAAAGAAAAAGAAGAAAATGAAATAAAAAATGAAATAATGAAACATAAAGAAAGAATAAAAGAAAATTTTATTACAATTGAAGAAATTAATGAATTTCAAAAAAAACAAAAAGAAAATGAATTAAAAAGATTAGCAGAAGTTGAAGAAGAAAGAAAAAAATTACATGAACAATGGAAAAAAACAAAACAAAATTTACCTAAATTTGAATCATCAATAATGCAAAAAGTAAAAAATGAAGAAGAACAAATAAAAGAAAAAAAAGAAATGGAAGAATTTAAAAGAAAAATAAAATTAAAAGAAATAAAAAATTATTCAGATGCAGTAACAAAATTATTTCTTCCTAAAATAGATGAAAATATAAAAAAAGAAAGAGAAGATAGAATAAAACATTTATTAGTAAAAAATAATATTCAAAAACATCATACTAAAAAAAATCAAAGAATTTTATTAGTAAAACCAGATCCAAATAAACCAAAAAAATATAAATGGGATTTAAAATTAAATTCAATAGAAGAAAAAAAAGAAATAAATGAAATAAAGAAAATAAATAATAATAAATCAAGAAGTAAATCTGCAAATAAACATAAACCAATGTTAAAACCACCTGATTATTTAACTGAAATGAGATTACAAAAAGGAAATAATGATAGAAATATTAATAGTTCTTTAAGTCATTATAGAGGGAAACAATGGGAAAAAATGATTAATGATAATAAAAATACTCTTATTGAAAATGTTGAAAAAATTAAAATTAAAGCTGAACAAATTGAAAATAAAGCTAAAATGAATGAAATATTATTAAATACTAAAGGAGAAATTAATATTGAAATGCAAGAAAATGTTTCTAATATGTTTATTGATGCTATAAAAGCTAAATTAACAATTTTAGAAAATATAAATAAATAAATTTTATATAATATAATTTTCAAATAAATTAATAATATAATACTATTTACTCTGTTTGTTATATTGTTTTTTATTAATTATTATTGTGAATAAAATAATAAATCAAAAAATTTAATTTTTAATATTAAGAGATAAATTTATCTTTTAAATTAATTATATATCATTTTAATAATTATACTATTATTCCAATATAATATTATATTTATATTTATTTTCAGTAAAAAAGATACTTAATTATCAAAAAAAAAAGAATACTTAGTTTCTTAATTTTTAGATAATAATAATTAAACCTATAATTATTTCTATAAACAGATTTAATTCTATATAGTTTTTATTTAATATGTATAATTTGACTTAAATCATAATTTTATATTTAATTATATCTATTATTATTTTATTGTTTTAAATTATTTATTTTTATTATATTTTTCATTAATAATAAAAAAATTTTTGGGATAAATTTTTTAAATTTATTTAAATCTCCAAAATCAAATTCAATTTTATTTTCACTAAAATAAATTTCACTTATTATTACCATAAAAACTGCTCCTATTCCAGTAATAATTATATTCCAAGTTATTAAATATTTTGTATCTCCTTTAATTTTTGAAATAGGATATGATATAAAAAGGAAAAATTGTAAAGAAACAAATAAATGAGGATAATTAATTCCAAAACTAAAATATAAAACAGAATCACAAATTAAAGCAATAAATAAATATTTTATAATATTATTAAATAAATGATATTGTTCATTATTATTTTTTGAAATGAAAAATTTATAAAATAATTGAATTAAATAATAATTGAAAAATTCAATTACAATATAAGATAATTTTTGTGTTAATTTAATTGGATTTGATGCTTCATAAAAATTACTGTAAAAAAATCTATCTCCAAAATTACATAAATCTGCAGAAAAATTTCCAAAAGAATGAATTAAACCAAAAAATAAAACAAAAAATCCTAAAATTGAAACTAAAATAAAACTAACAAAAATATATGCAAATGTAGCAATATCTAAATTTGTTTCTGAATTAATATTAATTAATAATGGAATAATACATATTTCAAATAATAAATAACAAAAAATAATACAAAAAATTGTATTAAAGAAATGATTTATTGTTTTATTATTATTTTTATTTTTTGGATATTCATCTCTATAAATATAAGTTGAAATAATATAAAATTTTTGAAAATTTTTTATTTCTTTTAAAAGATTTGAAGATTTAAATTCAAATTCAATATTATTTGAATCTCCTAAATCTTTAATTATTATTGTATTATTTTTAGGAATATTAATTTTAATCTTATTATATTCACAATATATTTTATAAGTGATAAATAATTTTTTTTCAAAAAAATATGAAAGCATTTTTAAAATACAATTTGCATTATCAAAATAAAATATAATTCTTAATAATAAAGAAAAATTTCTTGTCACAAGTAATTTTTGATTATAGAAAACAAATATATTTATCATTACAATAAAATTAAGAATTAAAATATTGATTGTTTGATTTAAATTTGGAGTAATATTTATTAATATAATATAAAAAAAAATAAATAATTTTTTTATGACATAATAATAAATAAAATGAATATAATCATTAATATATTCTCCAATATTTTGAAAATTAATTGGAGGAGATTTTCCTTCAATATATAAATTAAGAAAATATGAAATACAATTCATTATAAAATATGAAAAGACAATATTATATATTGCTTGATATGTTTTTTTTTCTAATAATTCTGTTAAAAGACTTTTTCTATTATAAAATTTTTTATAAGGTAATTTCTTTTTTTCTTTTTTTTCATTTGTTGATTCATTTTTATTTACAATTTGTTCTATCATATCATCTTTAATTTTTTCAACTTCATTAACTTCTTTTTGTAGTTCTAATAATAATGTTTCAATTTTTTTTGATTTGTTTTCAAGTTCTATTTTCTTTTTACGATAATTCTCTTGAAATGTTTTAATTGCATCATCTCTATCTTTAAAATTTTTTTTTAATAATTCAATATTTTTCATTAAATTTCCATAATCTTTTTGTAATCTTTCATTCATTTTTTTTCAATTATATTAATTTTAAATTGACAAAATTCAAAAATTTAAAAAAAAAATATATTTAAATAGTCTATAAAAATATATCTAATTTATTATTTAATTCTTCTATTGATAAATATTTTCAATTTTTACAATTATTTATTCTTAATTTTTCATTTTTATCTCTTAATTTTTGAATTCAAATTTATAAAAATTACAATTAAATTAAGAATAAAATTTATTTCAAAAAATAATTTAAATTCAAAATGATAATCCAAATATATGATAATTTAAATTATAAAAACAATCCTGAAATAAAATCAATAATAAATAATGAAAATATATATTTTTCTGGGAAAGTAACTAAAATAAGAGATTGGAGATGGAATCAAGAAAGAAATTTTATAATAACAGATAAGGCAATATATAATTTAAAAAATTTAAATAATCAAAGAAAAATTGATATAAAAAAAATAAAAGGATTTACAATATCAAAATTATGTGATCAAATTGTAATTCATGGAGATGAAAATGAATATGATTATTTTATAGAAACTCCATTAAAAAAAAATTTAATTGAAACAGTTGAAAATATTTATCAATTATTAACAGGAAAAGAATTATTATTTTCAATTCAAAATACATTAAATTTAAGAGATTATGTAACAACAAAAAAAGAAAAATCAAAAAATCCAAAATTAAGTAAAATAGACACATCTCATTTAATGAGTATTAGAGAATATATTGAAAGTGAAGGAAATGTTAATATTAATTCTCATCTTGAAACTCAAAAATTATCAATAATATTTAATAAAAATAATAAATATAAAGAAGAAAAATTATCAAATTTCCAATTATTAAAAATAATAGGAAAAGGTAAAAGTTCATATATTTATTTATCAAAATATCAAAATAAAAACGTAGTATTAAAAGTAATAGATAAATTATATATTATTAATAATTCATTAATTCCTCAAATTAAATTAGAAAAAAATATATTATCATCATTTAATGAAGATTTCTTAATTCAAATGGATTTTTTTTTCATGACAGAAACAAAAATAATATTCGTAATGCCATTTTATCAAGGAGGAGATTTATATCAACTTCAAATAAAAAGAAAAACATTTGACGAAACAAAAACAGCATTTTATTTAGTTCAAATAGCAAATATGTTAAAATTTCTTCATTCAAAAAGTATAATATATCGAGATTTAAAACCAGAAAATTTATTAATAACAAATGAAGGTTATTTAAAATTATGTGATTTTGGTTTATGTAAAATAATAGAAGAAAGAAGAGAATTAACAACTTCATTTTGTGGAAGTTATGAATATATTTCTCCTGAAATTATTTCTGGAAATGGACATAGTTTTATGAGTGATTGGTGGTCTTTTGGTATTTTATGTTATGAACTTATTTTTGGTTTTCCTCCTTTTTATGATAATTGTATTGATAGAATTATTGATTTAATTTCTAATACTCAAATTAATTTTCCTAGTAATAAAATTATTTCTCCTGATACTAAAGATTTTATTAAGAAATTATTAGAAAAAAATCCTGATAAGAGATTAGGTTCTCAAATTGGTTATGATGAAATTATTAGACATCCTTTTTTTAAAAGTGTTATTATTGATAAAATTATTCAAAAACAAACTAAAACACCAATTCCTGTTAATCTTTCTAATGATGATTTAACTATTAATTTTGATCAAATGTTTACTAATATGAAACCTGAAATTAATGAAAATATTAATTCAGATGATATGTTAACTATCAATTTTTATCAAAATGAATTTGAACAATTTAAAAAAGGATAAAAAAAATTTTTTTTTTTTATTTAATTCAAATTAAAATTATCCTTATTAATTAAATATAATATTTATATCAGAGTTGTTTAATATTTAAAATATATTAAAAAATTATTTATATAAATAAATTATTTATTTATAAAAATTGATTATTATTGTTTTTGTACTAAATAAATTAAAGTTTTCATATTTTTTCCATTTTTATAAGGAAAACAACATATTGCTCCAGAAGTATAATTATCAGAAATTAATTTATACCACCATTGTCTATTATCATTAAATAATTTTTGAATAATAAAATTAGGTGTCCCTAAACCTTCAATTGAAAATTCAATTAAATTATATTTTCCATTTAATTTCTCATTTATTTTATCATTTGCAGAAATTTCATTTTTTTTTATTCCTTTTTCAATTTCCATTAAATAACTTGAACAACATAAATAAACTTTTTCATTCCATAAAATAATATCTCCAGGAGAATAATTTTCAAAATTAAAATTATATTCTTTTCCTTTTTTAATTGGTTCACATCTTATTTCATTTAATATTTCAAAAATATTTTTTGAAATTTGATAATAATCAATTAATAATGAATTATTTCCTTTATCTATATTTGATAAACTAAATGATTCAAATAATATATCTGAATTTTTACTTTGTAAACTTTCTACAAGATTTATTCTATTTATATTATTTTTATTTAATAAAGGATTTCCTTTTCTAAAATTTGTATAAACTGAATTTTTAACTTTATTTCCTTGATTATTTAGAATTAATTGTTGATCTTGTATAAAATTTGTTATATCTTGTATATCTTGTTGTAAGGGAATTAAATCTTTTTCTTCTTGTTTATTTGGATTTGTTTCATTTATATTTGAAATTCTATTTGTTTGAGTTCCAGTTTGACTTTCTTCATTTAATATTTGATTTTTATCTGTAATTAATTCATTAATTAAAATATTTGAATTTACTAAACATTGTCCCATTTAATTTTATCAATAAAAATTAAAATATAATTATAAATATTATAAATATTTAATTTTTCAATAATGATATATTTATTTTAAAATAAATTTTTAAATTTTAAATTTTTAAAAATGAAATAATATTAATCTATTTAATAAATTTAATATGTCTTCTCAAGGATTAATTATTAAAAAAAGTGTACCTAATGAACCTTTAATACCAAAACAACCTAAAAAAACATTATTAAAATCAGGAAAAAGGAATATAAATATTAATAAATTTCCATATCTAAGTAAAATAATTAGAAAACCCATTGAAATTACTAATAGAGATGGTAATATAATAACAACAGAAAAAACAGAAAGAGGAAAAGATGGTTCAATTATTAAAACAATAATTCAAATAAATGGAAATCAAAAAAAAATAACAACAATAATTACAAAAGGTGAATTTATAACAACAAATACTAAAATAGAATATTTAAATGATAATTCTCAAAATAATAATTTAGATAATAATATTATTACTAATGATGATAATTTTATGGATTTAAATTTTTTCCCAAACAATAGAAATAAAAAAAAACTAATATCGATGAATAGAAATACAATTTCAAATAATAATATACCTTTTATTGAAAATAATAACTATAATAATTATAATAATAATTATAGTAATAATAATACAATTAATAATAATTATAGTCAAAATAATACAATTACTAATTATAGTCAAAATTTTTCAAATAATAATGATTTTTTTGATAGTAATGACTTTTCAGAAAATATTAAATTTGACCCTAAAAAAAATAACAATTACCCAATAAAAACAATAACATATGAAAAAGAAGAAGAAGAAGAACCAGAAAATATGAAAATAAAAAATTTTATATCAAACCTTCAAAACACTCAAAAAAATAAAAGAATAAATAAATCAAATATCCAAAATCCAACAAATTTACAATTAAATAATTATCCAAATTCTTCAAATAACTCAAATTTTTTTTCTAATAATTTCCCATATGAAAATGAAGAAATAATAAATCCATATAACCAAAATAAAAAAACTCAAAATTCTCAATCAAAAAAAACAACATCAAAAAATTCAATTCAAAATTCTCTTAATATAACACCATCAGAAACAGAAGATAGTATATCAAATATAGAAAACGAAAATGACAATTTAATAAATAAAAAAATAAAATATCCAAATAAAATAAATTCCTTATTAACATTTCAAGAAGATGCATTAAATTCTCATAATAATTATAGAAAAAAACATCATTCACCAAAATTAATATTAAATAAAGATTTATGTTCAATTGCACAAGAATATGCAGAATTAATATCACAAAGTGGAAATTTTACTCATTCAAAAAATGAATTTAGAGGAGAAATTTTAGGAGAAAATATCTTTTATTGTTATGGTACTCCAATTAATGGTTTTGAAATGACTGATGATTGGTATAATGAAATTAAATATTATAATTTTAATAATCCTGGTTTCTCAAATGGATGTGGACATTTTACTCAAGTTGTTTGGGTTAATTCAAAATTAGTTGGATTTGGATTTTCTCAAAGTAGTGATGGAGGATTTTATGGAGTTGCTAATTATTTTCCAGCTGGGAATTTTATTGATGATTTTGAAAATAATGTTTTGCCACCTTAGTTTTTTTTTTTTTTGGTTTGAAGTTTATTTTTTATTATATTAGTTATTTTTTTTTTTATTTTATTAAATTGATTTTGGATAATAAAAGTGATTAATTTTTTTTCTATAGTAAAATTTTAATATAAATATTAAAAAAATTCAAGTGAATTTTCTTAATTAATATTATCTCAAAATAATATCAGTCCTTGGTTTTTTTTAAATAAATTAATATTAAATTTTGAATTCTAGAAATTTTACAATATTTTGACAAATTCATCATTTTATATCATCATCATAATAGATTTATTTTTAAATAATTATATTTATGGATATAAATTCATCATAAAAAATCCTTAATTCTAATATAAAATAGATAATTATATTAATTTTTTTTTATAGTTTCATATATTTTTCATAATTAAAGAAAAAGATATATAATTCCATAAATGAAAAGAATGAAAATTTTATTTTAAAATTTTTATACTGTTTAAATTTTAAATAAAAAATGCATATATTTCCAGAATTTCATTTTTTTTAATTCCAAAAATACATTCATAACCATTATAAGCACCAGCACAAAATTGGAAATTATCAATTGAATAAAAATCTAATTTAATATCTAATATAAATTCTTGAAAATAACTATCCCCATTTAAAATTTTAACTTCAGTAGAATTATTTTCACCCTTTTTATTTATACAATATAAATCAGGTTTTCCATCATGATTATAATCTCTTAATAAAAATTCCCAATTATTATCAGTTTCATGTAAAGCTGTTATAATTTTTGGTGGTAAAAATGATTGATAACAACCATCACCAACTAAAATTTCAATTTCAGTTTTTTTTGATTGAGTATTTTTTTTATGAATACAATAAACATCAGCTAATTCACTTTTATTATAATTATCAACTACAAAATCCCAATTATCATCAGTTTCTTGTAAAACTGTGTTTGTTCTTAATAAAAATGTTTGATAATTATTATTTCCATCTAATATATGAATTTCAGTAGTTTTTGATTCAGTATTATTTTTTTTAATACAAAAAATAGCTGGTTTTCCTTTCTCATATTTCCCAATTTTAAATTCCCATTTTTCATCATAATTCTCTAATACAGTTTTAACTGGTAATAAACTTGATTGATAAAGATTTGCTCCATTTAAAATATGAACTGCAGTTCTATCATCTGAATTTTTAATACAAAATAAATCCATAACTCCATTTCCATTATAATCATATAATAAAAATCTACAACTTTTATCAATATACTTTAAATGTGTTCGAGTTTGTAATATAATTTCTCCTTTTCTGTATTTAGGTGAAAATCTTCTAATCATTTTAATATCTTTATCAGAATTAATATTTTCTTCTATAACTTTTCCTTGAGTTGGTGAATTATGAATCATTTTATTATTTCCAATATATAATCCAATATCTTCAATTCCATTACCATAATCAAAATATATACAATCACCTATAATCATATTATTTTTATTTATTTCTTTTCCTTGTTTTAATTGTTTTGTTGTTATTCTTGATATATTTATTCCTAATTCATTCATAACTAATTGAATAAAACGAGAACAATCCATTTTTTCTCCTGGTCTAAAACCATTTGCTTCAAATTCATATGGAGTTCCTAAATATTTTATTGCTATACATATTATATTCATTTTAATATTTTTAATGATTTTAATTTTATAGATTTAAATAATAAAATATATTTTTTTTTGATTAATAAAAAATAAATTAAGTTTTTAATTATTCTTTATTAATAACTTTAAATTATCAAATTACAATAAAGTTATATATGAATCTTATGTTTTCTTATTGGAAATTTTTAAACAATTTAAAACCAAATTTTTGAAGAATTATATGTATATTTTAATTTCATATCTTGGATATAATAAATTAAACACAATTTATTTTTTATTCAT
>JAJJLH010002761.1:0-14000 GCA_023806865.1 Isotricha sp. YL-2021a | reverse complement strand
AATGCTTTTAAATTAAATGAAAATGAAGTGTTTTTTCTTGGTAGTAATAGACCCGAATTTCCTAATATAAGAGGAGAACAATGGGTTTATAATATGCCAATAACAGAAACTCCATCAGAGATATACAATGTGGAAAATGGTACACATAAAATAATACATTTGCCAGATAATATCTTGTATCAACCTGATGGATTACTATTAAATGATCATAAATTATTACTGGTTAATGCCTCTAATAATAAAAAACAACCTAAAGATAATATTGGAATAAATGGGACGGATTTTTCTATATATAAAACTTTAAAAAATTCTGAAGATGATATATATAAATTATTTAAGAATATAAATAATATTAAATCAAAATATTTTTTTATTATTAAAAAAACTAAATTATCATTAAATGAATTAATGATTTCAGATAAATTATTAAATAAAAATTTTAATAATAATGAAAATTCACTTCTTGAAAAAATAAAATTATGTATTAAGACATTATTAATTGAATTAAAAGATATAAATTTAGATTTATATCAAAATTTAAAACAATCAAAAAATTCATTAAATTTTTTTGAAGAATTAGTTCAATATGTTCATATGGAAGATTATTCTCAAAGATTTTTTGAAAATTTAATTCCTTTAGGATGGTATAATATATTTATTCAATATAATTTAAAATTATTAAATAGTGATTATAGTGAAAATGATTTTGAAAAATTATATAAAGAAATTTATAATGAATGTGAAGAATCAATTAAAAAAATTAATAATAGTAATTTATGTTTTTTACAAATGAAAATTTCATCAATGGATAAATCACTAATTTTACTTAATAAAGATTATTTATCAATTAAAAAAATAACAAAATTTATTAAAATAAATATATTTTGTAACAATATAACTATACCAATTAAATTAAAAGAAAATCAAAAACAATTAAAATGTGAAAAAGAAAAAATAAAAAATGCAAATTGTATTAAAATAATTGATTTTATTGATAAATATAAATCATTACAAATATTAAAAGATGATATATCCTCACCAAATCCAGTAAGTAATTCAATTAAAACATTAGAACAATATTTAGAAATATTAAGAAATGAAATATTAACAAATAAAGAAGTAATATTTTTATTTAAAGAATATTTAAATAAAAAAAATTCAGAAGAAGAAATAAATGATATATTAAATATAATAGAAAATAATATTTTGGAAAAAGTATATGATAATTTATTTACAAACAAACCAACAGAAAAAGATATGAATTTTTATAATAAATGTGTTGAATTAAAAAATATAAACCCAACTGAAATAGGAATAAAAAAAGAATATATAAATGAAGAATTATGGTCAATTGCAATTTGTTATATAAATAGAATATTTGTAGAAAAAACCCCATATAATAAATTAAATTGTATTTCAAATACTTATAAAATTTTAAATAATTGTATTAATTTTTGTGAAGGTGATAATAGTGATGCTGGATTAGATGATATTTTTCCTATATTTATATATATAATTATTAAATGTAGACCTATAAATTTTATTTCAAATTTTTATTATATCAAATCATTTATTAATTCACAGAAAATGCTTAATACTTATGGTTTTGCTTTAATGCAATTTGAAATGGCTATTAATTTTATTAATAATTTAAAAATTCAAAATATTTAAAATTATTTTATAATTAAAAAATATATTTTATTTTTTTGCTTATATTATAAATCCAAATGTCAATATTAATACCAAATAGTTTATCAAATAATGGAATTAATAAATCAAGTAGTGAGAAAAATAATATTAATAATATTTTAATAAAATACAGTTCAATATGCCTTAATAGTAATAATTATAATAATTTATATATATATAAAAAACAAAATTATAATTTACAAAAAATAAAAAGTCCTCATATTCATAAAATTTCCTTATCATCTCCTTTTTGTATAACATGTGGTTCAATTTATCAAATTGAAAATTCTTCTTCAAAGATATTTTCTTCAATTAAGCCAAATAATTTATTTTATAAAACTGAAATTTCTATTTTAAAAATTATATCAAATCTACGTAATCAATGTGATATAGAAAAAAATAATTTTATAATCAACTCAAATTTTAAATTGACTCAAAATTTAATAAGTACAAGAAAGAAAATAGTAAATAAAATAAAAGATTATATTAAAAAATTAAAATATTCAAATTCTTGTTTTTTTTTATCTGTTTATTTACTTGATTATATTATATTAAATGAAAGAATAAATTTAAATCATAAATTAGAACAATTAGGGATTGGTTGTTTAATTTTATCAATTAAATTTATAGAAAATATAAATTATATTTCAAATTTGAAACATTTACAATATTTATATGAAGGCGCCTCTTCTTTTTCAAGAGAACAATTAAGAAGATTTGAAGTTAATTGTTTATTTAAATTAAATTATCATATACAAAAAATTTCTTTTTATGAAATTGTACATTACTTTTTAATTAATGGAATTGTATTTAATACTGATTTAAATTTATGTTATAATAAGAAAATAAATTTAAACATTTACTTTTTAATAATTCAAATTTGTAATATTATTATTGAAAATAATATTAATTATATACAATTTAATCAATTTGAATTAGCATGTGCTGTAATTTCTTTTGCAAGAAAAATAAGTAAATATAATATTTATTGGCCTGAAATTCTAATGGAATTATATAAAATTCATTTTGAAGAATTTGAAGAACAATTTAATTTTGTTGAATTATTATATTTAAATAAAACTCAATTAGTAAATTCAAATACAAATAGAAATATAAGTTATAATCATTCTTCTGGAAAAACTAAATTAAAAATTAAATTAGGAAATTCTTTAAAGAAAAAAAATTATAATTCAAATAATAAAGATATTAAAGATAATAATAATAAATATAAATGTAATCAAAAATTATTTCAAAATTATAAAAGATTAATGAGTCAGTCTGTTGATATGGCAAGAGAAAATAATATATTACATTCATCTATTATTTATTCAAGTAATAAAAAACATAATAATAGTATTGTAAGTAATAAAAATAATTCAAGTAATAATTATATTAAAAGTAATAATACAAATAGATCAAATTCCAATAAAGGAAATAGTATAAATAAAAATCAAACTTCTTCAAAAAAAAAAAATAAAATTTATCATAGTCAATCATTAGATAAAAAAGATATTTCTGTTAATTTATCATATAGAACTATTACTGAAACTTGTAATTTAAAAAATATAAAAATTGATGATTATAAAACAAAAATAAAATTTATTAAAAATAATAGTAATAAAATAATTAAAGAAAATAATAATGTAATAAATAAAAGACAAAAATTATTATATCAAGATAATCATATAATAATAAATAAAAATAATGAAAAAAGAAATGAAAATAGTAATAATATAAATAAAAAAAATAATACTATTCAAAAAAAAGATAATAATTGGAGTACTTCTCATAAAATATTAAGACAGAATATAAATTTAAATTTAGTAGCAAAGAATAATAATAATGAAGTAAATGAAAATAAAAAATTGAAAAAAAAAATAGATATAATAGAAGAATTAACAATGAATAAATTAAGAAAATTATCTAAAAATGATAATGAACAAAAACAAAAAAAAAAAAGAAAAAATGTTCAAACAAAACATATAAATAATACAAATATTAATAATATAAATTATTTAAGTAATAATAATAATATAAATAATACGAATAAAGGGTTTTTTATAAATAAACATGGGAGAAATTTAAGTGTTTTTATACCTAATAAAAGTACAAATAGTGCTTTTGTTTATTAATTAATTTATTTTTTTATTGATAATTTTTTAGAAAAAAAACAATATAAAAATTAAAATAATATTAATATAATAATTTCATTTATTTATATTTTTATTATAATTATATTCCAGTAAACTATAAAATATTATAATTGTTATTTTTTATATATAAATAAATTGTATTTTCCTTTTTTTATTTCTCAATTATTTGATTATTATTTTTTTGATAAATTAATTTCCTTATTTCAATTTGTTCTTTCCTATTATTATTATTCCATTCTAAATCATTTTTACATTTATCAATAATTAAATTTAAACTAAAAATTTCATTATTAATAATATTTTTTTCAATAATAATATTTCCTCCATCAAAATAAATACAAAAAAAGTGATAAAATTTATCACAACAATTACATTTAAATAATTCTCCTTTATTGCAATTGCAAAAATAACAAATATCAAAATTCATATTATTAAATTCTTTAAAACGATTTAAATAATTTAAACAAACGAAATTATTAAAATAAAAATATTTTGATATTAAAATACAAGTAATATGAACAAAACAATTAAGATTAACAATATATTTCAAAGCACCATGAGAACTATTACATAAAAGGCATTTAATATCATTATTATTAAAAATAATATCTTTATTATTTAATTCATATTCACATTTATCACAATAATAATTTCCAATGGGAATTTCTTTTATTCCATAACAACTTGCATGATAACTCGTATTACATTTATCACAAAAAATAATATCTTCATCTTGATTTATATCAAAACAAATACAACATTCACTATCATTTTTATATTGATTTTTTATATATTCTTTTATATTTGTTATTTTATTTTTTTCTTGGTTTTTAATTGTTAAATGTCCTATTATTGATAAATAATTTTTTGGTTTTATGCCATTTTTTAAATGAGATGATATTTTTGTATATTTTTCTAATGCTTTATATTTTTTTAATAATTGTTTGTTTTCTATTTCTTTATTTTTTCTTTCTTGAATATTTATGTAATCTTTTTCATATTCTTTTTTTATTTTGTTTATTAATAATTTTGTTCTTTGTTTTATTATATATAACATTTGTCTTTTTGAAAATATTGATTCTTCTATAAAATCATTACTTTTTTCTTTTGGATAACTTGTTTTACTTTCTATTGTAAGTATATAATATATTAATCTATTTATTTTTATTCCTTTTAAAAATTTTAATTTACCTAAATGTAATTTGTTATTAAAATTTTTATTTTTAATAAAATGATTTTTATTTAATAATCCTCTTTTATGAGAAATAAAAGAAATCTCATTTATTTTATTATTATAGTTAAATAAATCAAGGTTATTATCATATTTTATTTTTTTTTCTTCTGATGAATCATCAATATCCATTTTATTACAATTATCTTCTTCAATTTTTTCAACTTTTGATTTATTAAATAAAGCTAAAAAATAATTATTAATTTGATTTGAAATTTTATTTATTTCAACTAAAGAATATTTATTATCAAGTAAAATATTATTATTATAATTTTTATTTTCATCTTCATCAATTTTAATAATAAAATTATCTTTTAAAAAATAATCATTTAATTCAAGAAAAATATCATCTAATTCTTCTTTTGTAAAATCATAAAAATAGTAATTTGAAATATCCCAATTAAATTTTTTATTATTTGAATGTATTATTTTATTAAATAAGTAAATATCAAAAATTTTTTTTTTTTGTAATAAAGATTTTAAATAACCATAGTTTAAAGAAGAAATATATTCTTCATTTTTTTTTGTAACATTTGTCTTAATACAAAAATGATTTTTAAATTTGAGTTTTTTTTTAATCTTTTTTTTTTCTCTTTCTTCTTCAATTTTTTTATTTGAATTTGAAGAAGTCGAATCTTTATTTTTATTATTTTTATTTTTCAAAGATGAAAATTCAAAATTTTTAATATCAATAGTTTGATTATTAAATAAAAACATTTTATGTATTTTATTACATTTACTAATAAATTTACCATTGATTATTTTAACATTAAAATTATTTTTAACTGCACAATAAGGATGAAATACTATTTCACATTTAAAACATTTAAATAATTTATTTAATAAACCATTTTTTTGGCATATACAACAAAATGAATTTGTATTTGTTTTTATATTTATTTTTTTTAAATCTAAATTTAAACATTCTGGAAATGGGATTAAACAAATATAATGAAATTGAATATTATTTATTATTAATGAACATTCATTTGAAATATTACAAATTAAACATTTTTTATTTTGAATTTTTTTTTCTTTTTGTTCTTCTTTATTTAAACAAATTGGACATTTAATTTCTTTTTTTATTTTTTTTAATTTATTATATTCTTCAATACAATTTAAGTGATAATAAGATAAACATTTTTTACAATAAAAATTATTTTTTATTTCATTTAGATTAAATGATATTTCAATATTACATAATAAACATTTATGTATTGTAATAATATTTCCATATCTCTTTTTAATTATTTTATTTTTATTATTTTGATTATTTTCTTGTTTAATTTCACTTTGATTAAAATCATTATTATGATTTAAATTTTTAATATTATTATTTAATTTTTCAAGAGAATTATTTTTATTTTGATAAATAATTTTCTGATTTATAATATTATTTCCTTTTTTAATAATCAAATTATTTTCCTTATTATTATTTTTAATATTTTCAGTTTTCATAGTTTCAATTTTTTTAGATTTAATATAATCTTTATGTTCATCACAATAAAAATCAAAATGATATTTCCCATTTTTTTGATAATTAAAAGGATGTTTATAAATACATTGTTCATGAGTATAATTTTCACATCCATCAGCCTTACATTTAATAAAAAAATTACCTGGATTTTTTTTACAAAAGTGACATTTTCCATCATATAAAAGAAAAGTTTCAGATAAAGGTTTTTTTGATTTGAAGATAATAAAATTATTTTCTAATTCATAATCAATTTTTAAAAACCATTTTGCACATTTTTGATGAACATAATTTAATTTATTAACATTTATCCATTTATGAAGACAATATTTACTTCCATCACAATCACATATTGAACATTTTTTTTTAATAAATTTATTTTCTATATTTAATCTACAATTATCACATTCATTTATTTTTAAATTTTCTATTTGTTCATTTGAATATAAAAGACAATCATTATGAATTTTTTTTTTACATTTTTGACAAGTGAATATTTTTATTTCATTTTCTATTTTTTCTAAGCATTCATAACAATACATTCTAACTATTGGATAATTATAATAAATTTATTAAAATAATTAAATAAATTTATTTAGTTGATTAAATTAAAAAAATGTCCTTTCAAAAATCAACTGAAAATCAATTTTAATTAATTCAAATTTAAAAAATTAATTTTTTTCAATTCTCATAAATTAAAACAAAAAGAAAAAAAATATAAATTTAAATAACCTCAATCATAATAAAATAAAAATATAATATTTAAAATAAAACAATAAAATATTTCAAAAAAATAAATTTTAAATTATAATAAATTTCAATTATCAAAAAATGTTAAACTTTTTAAAAAGATGGGATTTAAATGGTAAACCAATAACTTTTTATTTCAATACAAGTACAGTACATAAAACAATATTTGGTGGAATATTATCAATTACAAGTTTTATTTCAATGATGTCAATAACTATAATAACATTATTAAATTTTATTTATCAAAAACCAGAAATAAATTCAAATATTGTTTATTATATTAATAAAAAATTTGTTTATTTAGAATATTGGGATATAAAAGGTAAATTAAAAATAGAAAATAATGAAGATTATACTCAATTAAATGAATTTTCTAAATATTTTAGAGTTGTTTTTTATGAAAAAAATGAATATGATTCTTATGATCATTTAATTATTTCTAAATTTAAAAAAATTAGTAATATGCAATATTCATTTTCATTTAAAATTCCTATAAATGATATTTTTAAAGAAAAGGATTTTTCAGTATTAAAAATAATGTCATGTTCAGAATTAAAAAAATATGATTTTGCAATATGGGAAAATGAAGAAGAAAAGGAAAATTGTTTAGATGATTATGAAAATTATTTCCATAAAAATTATCCAAAAAATACTTTTACATTTTCATTTAATTCACCAATTTATTCAATAGATACAAAAGGAAATTTACAAAAAACAAATCACGAAGATGAATTTTCTTTTATAGTAAATAATAATATAAAAAATTCATATAAAGCAGAAACAAAATTTATAATATTAGAAGATAATTCAAATATATATTATAAATCAATAAAATATGAAGCTTATTTAGTTTTTAAAAATTTTGAATTAATTGAAAAAAATAATAATTCAAAAGAATATTCTCTTGAAATTCATCTTGAAAATCAAAACAGTGAACAATTAACTCATATTCATATTTATAAATATAAACTTGTTAATTGGTTAGCAACTTTAGGAGGAATAATGAAAATAATAACTTTAATGAAAATGAGTTGTAAATTTTGGTCTAGTTATTTTTATGAGAGATCATTATATAAATTAGTTGTAAATAGAAAAAATAAATATTTAGATGAAAAAAGAACAATTGTAGAATCAACTTTTTCAATGAGTAAAAATGAAAATTCTAATAATATTTCTAATAATCATATTATTCATTCTGATAAAATTAATTTTAATTTAAATATTCCTATTAAATCAAAATTTTATACACAAAGTCATAAAGGATATACTTCTTATTGTATTTGGTTTGCAAATCGTTTTTGTAAAGGTTTTTATTTAAATAAAGAAGCTAAACAAAAAAGAATGATGCTTTGTGAAATTTTAGGTTTAGATAATTATCTTTTTCATTTAGATTATATTGATAGACAAATTTTACTTGAACAAAAAAAAAATAATAATAATAAAGTTGTTGATTGTATTAGAGATGTTAATAATAATATTAATACTAATAAATTTATTGAAAGTGAAAGTAAGATTATTTCTCCTAAGTCGCAAAGAAATAAAAAATATAATAAATATTTTCAATTAGTGAGTGAATAAATCAAAAATTTTTTTCTATAATTTTAAATTAAAAATATTATTTTAAACCTAATTTTAATTTAATAAAATATTTAATTCTATTCAAATAATGGAAAATCAATTGAAAAAATATTCAAAAGATATTTATATGTTAAAAGTCTGTATAAAAGTATAATAGAATCAATTTTATCTTTAAAGTTTCCTAATATAGTTTCAGCATGAAAATCTTCTTTTTCAAAATTATTTCCATTTTTTGCATTATAAATTCCACTTAAAAATAAAGTTTCTTTAAATCTAATATTTGATTTAATTTTAATAAATATAAAATCATAAAGAACACAATCATTATTTTTATTTTTATTCACAAAAACTGAAAAACAATTTAATTTACCTGGTGAAAGTCTATTATTAAAAATAAAATATATATGAACCCAATTATTTTCTAAAATTAATTCTAAATTATCTTCAATAGTTTTAAAAAAACTGATATAATCTTCATAACCAAATTTATATAAAGAATTTTTTAAAATATTTCTTATATAATGAACTTTTGAATTTTTAACTAGAATATCTTCATCAAAGTAATTAAAACCTTTTTCAGAGAAAAAATTATCTCCTAAATTTTCAATTGATTTATTAAATTTATTTTTAACATTTTCTAAGTCTTTTTTAATTGATTTCAGTGATTGTATTAATAAATTTAAATTAGGTAATTTTTTCATTTCAAATAATGCATCTTCTTCTTTTTTACCTCTTGTAAAATTTAATTGAATTGATAGAATAAATGTTATTAAAATCAAAAATATTAAAGATTTCATTTTTTTATTTAAATAATTAATATTTATTATTTAATTATTTTCAATTTTTTTTTGAAAATAATTCAATTTTGTAATATAAAATCTTATATATAATATTATATTAAAAAATAATAAAATTATTTTTCAATTAATTCATCTTTATTTTTTATATTTTTCAAAATTTCCTTTTTATTTTTTATTATGAAAGCAACTCCATTAACCCACATTTTAAAATCTTCATATGAACAAAGTAATATTTCAATTCTTTGATTATTTTTCATTAATAAAAAAAAATTAAAACTTTTATTTAAAGCACATTTTGAAATATCTTTTTTAGATAATTTATTATATTTACTATTTTCTTTTTCAATAAAATCATCTAAATTTCCATTTTTAAAATTACTTTTATATCTTCTATAATTTCTATGAATTTCAATAATAATTTTAATCATAGAATTTACAATTGTATTTTCAATATTTTCAATTTTAATATCAATATAATTTAATTGAGTAGAAGGAACAATTTTAATTATATCTAATCTCTTATTTAAACTAATTGTTGATTTAATAAAATTATAAGGTTGAACAATTAAAGAATTTGAATTAATATTTGATAAAGGATTAAATTTATGATAAGGACCATTTATTGCTCTATAATAACAAAATGTTATTTGAGTTAATGGACTTAATTTATTCATTAATGAATTATTTACATTTGATATTTTTTCAGTTTTTGATATTTTTTCTTTTAAATTTTGAATTACTTTACTTAATTTTTCTCTTTCTTCTAACCATATTTTATTATCATTATTTAAATTGTAATTTGTTGTTGGATTATAGGCACTATTTGTTTTATTATGATGTGTATTTTTTAAATTAATTGTTTTATTTGGTATTTTATTAATGTTTTTATTAATGTTTATAGGTTCTTTTGAAACAATAATTGTATTAGTATTTGTATTTTCATTAGTTTGATTTAAATTATTATTTGATACATTTATTGTATTTGTTTGATTTAAATTATTACTTGAAACATTTATTGTATTTCCTTGATTTAAATTATTACTTGATAAATTTATTGTATTTCCTTGTTTAGTTTGATTTAAATTATTACTTGAAACATCTATTGTATTTCCTTGATTTAAATTATTACTTGAAACATCTATTGTATTTCCTTGATTTATATTATTATTTGATAAATTTATTGTATTTCCTTGATTTAAATTATTACTTGAAAAATCTATTGTATTTCCTTGGTTTATATTATTATTTGATACATTTATTGTATTTCCTTGATTTGTTCTATTTAAATTATTATTTAAAACATTTATTGTATTATTTTCTGAATTATTTAATACTGAATTATTTAAATTTATTTCTTCATTTTGTTTTTCTCTGGTTGATTTTAAATTTGGAATTGTTCTATCTATACTTAGATTTATTCTATTAATTGAATACTTTGTTTCATTATGACTTTTATCCATTATACTATTTTCATTATTAGTATTATTAATAAAAATATTATGTGAACTTTTAGATAAAGGAACTTTATTTTTTAATCTAAGACTATTATTATAAGTATTATAATTAGAAAAAGGAATTTTTTGAAATTCATTAATACTTAAATTTGGATTATTCATAAAATTAAAATTTGAATCATTAATATCATTATTACTTCTTAAATTAATTAAATTTTCATTTATAAAAGAATTTGGATAATTTGGATAAATTTGATTAAAAGTTCTAATTCTTGGAGAATAAAAAGAATTATTATCTTGTATCATTGATTTAGATTCATAATTTTTTCTATCATAACTAAATGGTGATTGATAATATGTACTTTTAATAGTTGAATTAATACTATCAACTAATCTATTATAAATTGATAAATTTGAACCATATTTACTTTTATATATTTGTAATTGAGTTTTTATTATATTAAATTTATCTGCTATTAATTTACGTAAATTTATAATTTCTTGATTTGATTTTAATTTTTCTGATTCTATTTCTTCTTTTAATTTGTTTATTTCTTCATCTATTTTTTCCATATTTTTATTAGTTTCTTTTTCTTTTTCATTTGATTCTTCTTTTGCTTTTTTATTATCATTTTCTATGTTTGATATTTCCTTTAATATTTCATTTTTTTGATTTAATAAATTATTTCCATTTGTACTTATTTCTATATATATTAATTCATTTTGAGTTAAATTTGGTTGAAGATTTTTTACATCAATATCATTTTGTTTTTCAAATAATTTAATTTGTGAATTTAATTCTGTTAATTTATTATCTATATCATCTAATTTATTTTTTAATTTTGTAATATTCAAAAATAAATTTTCTAATATTTTATTTCTTTCTTTTTTAACAAATTTATATTCTTTATTAATAAAATTTAATTTATTTTCAATAATTCCTTCATAAATAATAGCTTTTAAAAAATATGATAAATAATCATTGATATTATTATAAGAAAATTGTTGTGAATTTGAATTAGATATAGAAATATTTGATACAAAACAACTAATAATACTTTCACATAATGAATTAATAAATTCTTTAACTTTATCTTTAGTATTATTTTTTTTTATTTTTAATAATTTATGAAAATTAGTCAATTCATTTTTAATAATATTATTTAAATAATTATTATTAATTGATATATGAATATTATTATTTTCCATTTCTAAACTGTTATTTCCGTTAATATTATTTAAATTATTATTTTGTTTATTGTTATTTATTTCTATTATTTCTATTATATCATCAATTAATTTATTACTTGTTTTATTTATATCTAAATTTATTAATTCATATGGTAATAATTCAATTTGATTATTATTTTCTACATTAATACTTTTATTATCATAAAATAAATTCATATTTAATTTTTTAAATTTTAAAATTTCATCAAGAGATTCTTTTTGTGATATTAAATTAATTATTTCATCTTTTACAACTAATTTCTCTTCTTTTGCCATTTTTAATAATTCTTTTACTTCTCCTTCTTTTTGTTTTAATTCTTCAATATTAGAAATAATATTATTTTTATTAATTTCATAATTATCTATTTCTAATTGAAATTTTTGAAATTCATTTCCATGAGTTTGTGATTTTTTAGAATCAATAATAATTTGATTAATCTGTTCTTTAGTTAAAAATTCAATTGAATTATTTGAAAGAATATATTTTGATAAAGTTAAAGATTGAAAAGTTACAGGATTAAATTTTGATAATTTTTCCTTTAATTGATTAATTTGATTATTTAAATCATTAATTAAATTTTGTTTTTCTTTAATTAAAGAATTATTATTTGATAAATAACTTAATAAAGAAGATGAAATTTCTGTTAAATTTTTTTTTAATTTCTCTTTTTCTTCTTCTAATTTCTTTATTTCTATTTGTTGTTGATTATTTTCATTATATTCAAGTTGATTTTGATTAATTTCTGTTATTTTTGATTCTGCTTGATAAATATCATCTACTAATGAATGGATTAATGTTTCTTCATTTGATGGATAATTATTCATGTTTAATGTATACATTTCTATTTTATATCATTTTTTATGAATAAAAAAATCTACCTGTCCTCTCCCACCATGCACGGCCCGGAACTGGCCTACATGAAGGAGGCCTTCGAGACCAACTGGATGTCCACCATCGGGGCGAACATCGACGCGGTCGAGAAGCAGATCGCGGAGAAGGTCGGCTGCAAACACGCCGTCGCGCTGTCCTGCGGGACGGCCGCGCTGCACCTCTGCGTGAAGCTCGCCGGCGTCAAGCCCGGCGACAAGGTCCTCTGCTCCGACATGACGTTCGCGGCGACCGTCAATCCGGTCGTCTACGAAAAAGCCACGCCCGTGTTCATCGACACGGAGCGCGAGACGTGGAACATGGATCCCGTCGCGCTGGAAAAGGCCTTCGGGCTCCATCCGGAGGCGAAGGCGGTCGTGCTCGCGAACCTCTACGGCACGCCGTCGCGGTTCGACGAGATCCTCGCCGTCTGCGAAAAGCACGGCGCGACGCTCGTCGAGGATGCCGCCGAAAGCCTCGGCGCGTCCTACAAGGGCCGCCAGACGGGCACCTTCGGCAAATACAACGCCGTCTCCTTCAACGGCAACAAGATCATCACGGGCTCGTCGGGCGGCATGCTGCTGACCGACGACCAGGCGGCCGCGGAAAAGGCGCGGAAGTGGTCCACGCAGTCCCGCGAGGCCGCCGCATGGTATCAGCACGAGGAGCCCGGCTACAACTACCGCATGTCGAACGTCATCGCGGGCGTCGTCCGCGGCCAGATCCCCTATCTGGAGGAGCACATCGCCCAGAAGAAGGCCATTTATAATAGG